>CM040240.1:202015720-202202702 GCA_022545495.1 Chrysanthemum lavandulifolium | reverse complement strand
CTAGATTCCTAATATTAAATTAGACTTAACTTGAATTTTTCAGATTTTTCCAAGTCGACTTAGTATTTTTCTTGATTTAATTCGCTTTTAAGCATTTTAAATTAGCATTTAATACAAAAAAATTAAGAAAAGTTTCAAAAAATAATTTTCATTTTATTAAGTTAAGATAAATATAAAAGTAAAAAAAATATTTTCTAGATTTTTCTTAGTTAAATTTGTATTTTAAGTAATTTAAGTAATTTTAAATAGTTTTAATTCCTAGAAAATACAAAAATATTAGAAAAATACAAAATAGTTTTGAAAATTCTCTTTTGATATTTTAGATTTTTCCAAGTCATAATTTTATTTTTCTAGCTTTATTTCCTATTTTCTTGTATTTTAGGCTAATATTAAATAGTTAAAAATAGTTTTAATTAATAATAATTAATTAATTAGTTATAAAATAATTTTCTTTTCTATAAATTTTCTTTTATCATTAGGTTTGTAAAATATCATTTTCATATTTTTAGGATTAATATTGTGTAAGTTTCACATTTTCATTTAGACGTAACGTAGTTTTTAAATTAAGTTTTATAAAAACATAAAATCAAAACATCATTTTAAATATAGTGATAGCGTTTATTTAATATTTTTTATCTTTTAATTTTCTTTAATCTGCATTTAAGCCTCGTAATTTGTTGGCTTTTTCTCGTAGTTATAATCATATCGATTCTTTTTCATCGCTCAAAATTCTCGATCACTATACGTTTGGTGATCCATTGCATAGCTTCATTTGGGACATAACGACCTGGGAAACACTATACTCCCAGATCTTCATTGAGTTTGTGCTTAAGCCGTTTTAAGTTTCTTCTGATTGGCCATTCACAAGTGGTTAGCTTGCGTGAGAAAACTTGACGGTTTGGCATGGATCAAATTTTTGGCGCCGCCGGGAGGGTGTCTTGATTATCTTCCGCTTAGCGATTAGTAGTTTGAATACTCACTCTTTGTTCATATCATCCATATCTATCTATATATATATCCATATTTTTATAAAAATCCAAAACCCAAAACAAATAAAACGTATAAAACACAAAAATATTTTCCTTTTGTTTCTATATATGTATCAAAGATAAAAATACAAAAGATTTGTCGTTTTCTTTAATAATAACAACTTAAAAGATTACCACAAGAAACCAAGGCAAGGCACTACCTAAGCTGGGGTGCGACCATAATAAGTTCCCGAACTAAAGATTTAAAACTTGCCTTTGTGTCCTTGTGATTGGTGTACCTTTTTCAAAGAAGCCATTCATCTTGTGATTATTGGTTAAGTTCATCGTTGTTTTGCCTCGATCTTGTTTTAATTGGATTTGTTGTGATATCTCCGTTTCGAACCGTAAAACCCATAAAGATTCTTCTCACCCCATTTTTATAAAACGTCTTCATAATTCCCATTCTCTCCTTAACTCGAGTTTCCTTAGAGTTAACTCTAGTGTATGCTTTTCGCTCTTCTAGATCCGTGAGCCCATTTCGTGAGCTTGTCAAGATTCCAAGAAGGCGATCCGTAGACTTTCTACTCCATCGATCGGATCCGAGATCCGGATCGCCACACTACTTCCGCTATCATGGCGAAGAACGCCTATGTGTAGCTTCTCCGTGCACCCATCGACGGGTATGGAGACGCTTATCGTTGTACCAGCCATCGTGGCTAAAATTTTGAACTCAAAACCGGGTTATTGAATCTTGTAACCTCAAATCAATTCTACGGTTTTGAGCGGGATGATCCTCATGCTCATATTCGATGGTTTAACAAGATTGCATCTACCATCAAGTATAAGAATGTCCCTACCGATGTTGTTAAGCTTCTTCTGCTCCTATTTTCTCTTGAGGGCAAGCCCGATTTGGCTTGAAAACAACCCCTCGGTCAATAGAGACATGGGAAGATCCGTGAAGAAATTTGTGAATGAATTTTATCCACCTTCCAAAACCACGAGTCTTAAAATGAAATCATCAAGTTCACTCAAAAGTTTGATGAATCCTTCGTGAATCGTGGGATCGTTTTAAGGAATTGCTTCGCAAATGTCCTCACCACGGTTTCTCCGAGTTGATGCAACTCGATACTTTCTACAATGGAGTGAGTCAACTGATCAAGATTCTCTCAATTCCTCCGCGGGAGGAAATTTCCTAAGCAAAAGCTGTCAAAGAAGCTTTAGCGATCATTGAAAACAAGTCTAAAGTCCGCACCGCACGAAGCAAGCGGTTGTTTCCCAAGTCGTTGTTGGTGCTTCTTCTTCATCGCCCGTGAGTCAATCTAGCACCGATGCTAAGATTGACAAACTCATGAAGCTATTCAAGCTTTGGTTCTCTCCAACCAAAAGAAAGTATCTTTTCCACAAACTTCACCTCTGCTGAAGTTAAGAAAGTGGAAGTCTGTGTTACTTGTGGTGGCCCCATGCTTATTACAATTGTATGGCCACCGATGGTAACCCTTTGAAGCTAATGATGTGGGCGGGATCTCTAATCGGGAGGCAATCAATATCGTGCTCCTAGAGACCCGAACCACCGCCCTAACCACTCACCACGACCTCCGGTTTCAATCAAAACCGTAATCGTAATCGAATAGACCAAACCAAGGTTTTCAAAACCAAGGTTTTCAAAACCAAGGTAATTCGGTCAAACAACGGTTTTCAAAATCAAAATCAAAATTTCCAACATCAAGGAAATTTCAATAGAAACCAGTCGTGGGAATTTCAACCAAGGGTATTTTCATGCCAATAATCAAGGAAATTTTCGTAATCAAGGCCCTAATCCTAACAATAGAGGCCGAATTTTCTGTGCAAACTCAAGCCATTGTTCCAACTGGACCATCATCGATGAGTTGTTGAAACAATTCATGAAATCAAGAGGAAATGAATCGGTTGTTGGTAAGCGGTTACGACATCAAGAAGTCTTTAAATGATCGACCCTCGGGCTGTGTACTCTACCTAGCAACACGATCGCTAATCCGAGGGGCGATGCAAAGGCGATCACAACCAAGTGGTACTTCATATCTTTGGACCCGCTATTCCTACTACCTCTTCTTCTTCTCCCGAAGGTGGTGGAAAGCGAACCCGAGGCGACAAAGGACAAGGAACTTCCTACTAATAACGGAAGTACAAAGCAATGTCCATCCTCGTGTTGTCCCGAAAACCAAACACGAGTTGTGTTTGAACCTCCAGTTGGTGACCCCAAACCAAAACTTCTATTCCTTACCCTCATGTCTACATGAGCAAAGCTCATGAGAAAGCTAGTCATCAAATGGAAAAATTCTTTCAAATTTTCCAAGAGCTTCATTTTGACATAAGCTTCATGGATGCCATCATGTTGATGCCCAAGTTTGCATCGACTCTCAAACACATGTTGAGCAACAAGGAAAAATTTGTTTGAAATGGCTAAAACTCCTTTAAATGAGAATTGCTCGTGATCTTGTTAAAAAGCTTCCGAGAAGTGGAGATCCCAAAAATTTCTTCTTCCTTGTGTTTTTCCGGGATGATTGAATGCTTTGCTCTTGCCGATCTTGGTGCAAGCATCAATCGATGCCTTATTCGATGTGGAAGAAACTTTCTCTCCGGAACTTATTCCTACCGCATGACTCTTGAGCTTGCGGATCGTTTCTATATCGCGTCCTCTTGGCATCGCCGAGGATGTATTCGTGAAAGTAGGAAAGTTCCATTTTCCGGTGACTTTGTGGTTGTTGATTTCGATGCCGATCCCGAGTTCCCTCATTGTTGGAAGAGGATTCTTGAGAACGGCCGTGCTCTTATTGATGTATTTGAGCAAGAAATCACGTTACGTGTGGGTAATGAAGTCATACCTTTAACCTCGATCAAACTTCGAGGTACTCCTCAAATTATGACATCGAATCGTTAATCGAGTCGATTTAATTGATATTGCTTCAGAGGAGTACTCTCAAGAGTTTCTTGGTTATCTTCATAATTACGTGAGTGGGATTCCACCACATCTTCTCAACCTATCATTGCCGACTCTTCCCCTCTCTCACTCCATTTGAGGAGGTGACTTCTACGGAAGAGATCGATTAATTTCTTGTTATCGATGAATCAATTCACCTGGAATTGATGGTATTTATGATTCGGAGGAGATATTCTTTATCTTGAGCAATTGCTTAATGAAGATCCATTACCTTCACTCCTCCGAAAGAAATCACGATTGAGGAAATCAAATTAGTACAAACATCTATCAAGAATTTCCGAGGTTGAACTTAAGGACCTACCTCCTCATCTCGAGTATGCATTCTTGGAGGTGATGATAAATTACCCGTCATAATTGCTAAAGACTTAACCGAGGAGGAGAAAAGCGCCTCATAAAGGTCTTGAAGTCACACAAGCAAGCAATTGCTTGAAACTCTCCGACATTAAGGGTATCAACCACGAATTTTGTACTCACAAAATCCTAATGGAGGATGACTTCAAACCAAGAATTCAACATCGAGAAGGGTGAATCCTAAGATTCATGAGGTTATCAAACAAGAGGTTCTCAAACTTCTTGATGCCGGTTTGATTTACCCGATATCCGATAGTCCTTGGGTTAGCCCAATTCATTGCGTTCCTAAAAGGGTGGCATTATCGTTGTCACGAATGAAGAAAATGAGTTAATTCCAACTCGATTGGTTACGGGATGGCGTGTGTATTGACTATCGCAAGTTAAACGAAGCCACCAGAAGACCATTTCCTCTACCCTTCATGGACGGATGCTTGAGAGATTAGCGAGGAACGAATACTATTGTTTCCTTGATGGTTTCTTGGGTTATTTTCAGATCCCCATTGATCCATTGGATCAAGAGAAACCACATTCACCGCCCATACGGGACGTTTGCCTATAGATGTATGCCTTTTGGCTTATGCAATGCTCCCGCACGCTCCAACGATGTATGATGGCAATTTTCCACGACATGATCGGGAAACTATGGAGGTGTTTATGGATGACTTCTCGGTCATTGGAGACTCGTTTCATACATGTCTCTCCCACTTAGACAAAATGCTAAAACGGTGTGAAGACACCAATCTATGTCTAAACTGGGAGAAAAGCCACTTTATGGTCAAAGAAGGCATAGTCCTTGGCCATAAGATTTCCAAGAATGGGATTGAGGTAGATGGAGCAAAAGTTGATGTCATTGCTAAATTACCTCATCCTACTACCGTCAAAGGTATTAGGAGTTTTCTAGGTCATGCCGGGTTTTATCGTAGATTCATACAAGATTTCTCTAAAATCGCTCGGCCTATGACCCATCTTCTCGAAAAAGATGCTCCTTTTATCTTTTCTCCCGAGTGCATCGAAGCTTTTGAAACATTGAAGAAAAAGCTACGAAGCACCCATTCTAGTTGCCCCGATGGGATTTACCTTTTGAGCTCATGTGCGATGCAAGTGATTTTGCTATCGGTGCGGTCTTGGGGCAACGCAAAACCAAGCATTTTCACCTATCCACTACGCTAGCAAAACTATGATCAAGCTCAAACCCATTACACCACTACGTAAAAGAACTATTAGCCGTGGTGTATGCGTTTGAGAAATTTCGCCATACCTCATCTTGACCAAATGCGTGGTGTATACGGATCACTCGGCCTCAAATATCTCTTTGCAAAACAAGATGCAAAGTCGAGATTGCTCGTTGGGTTCTCCTCCTACAAGAATTTGATATCATTATTCGTGATAAAAAGGAGCCGAGAACCCGTCAGCGATCATCTGTCCGATTAGAGAACCTCACCAAAATGTGTTCGAGAAAAAGGAAATAAATGAAACATTTCCTCTCGAAACACTCAATGTGGTTTCTTTTCGTGGAGACTCTTCTACCCCATGGTTTGTTGACTTTGCAAATTACCATGCGGGTAACTTTGTGGTGAAAGGATGTCGTCCCAACGGAAAAATAAATTCTTTAAAGATGTGAAACATTATTTCGGGACGACCCTACTTGTTCAAAATTTGCGCGGATCAAGTCATCCGCGATGTGTATATGGTCGAAGCTATTGACATTCTCAAGGCTTGCCATTCGGACCCATCGGGGACATCATAGCCCCAACTACACCGCCAAGAAGGTGTTTGATTCCGGATTCTATTGGCTCACAATTTACAAGGATGCCCATGAATTTGTCAAAACACGTGACGCTTGTCAACATCACGGGAATATCTCATAAAGGAATGAAATGCCGCAAAACGCCATTCAAGTGTGTGAGATTTTTGACATCCGGGGCATTGACTTTACGGGGCCATTTCCTTCTTCCCGTGGTAACAAATACATACTCGTGGCCGTTGACTACTTGTCAAAATGGGTTGAAGCTAAAGCTTTACCTACCAACGATGCCCGAGTTGTTGTGAAATTCTTAAAATCCCTATTTGCTAGGTTTGGAACCCACGAGCTATCATCGGTGATCGTAGTACGCATTTTTGCAATGACCGGTTTGATAGAGTCATGCAAAAGTATGGTGTAACTCACCGCTCTCTCTGCGTACCACCCCCAAACAAGTGGGCAAGTGGAAGTTTCTAACCGGGATAAAGAATTCGGAGAGGACGGTTGGCGAAAACCGTGCCTCTTGGTCGGATAAGCTAGATGACGCTCTGGGCCTTCCGTGCGACTTACAAAACACCCATCGGTGCACTCCATACAAGCTAGTGTACGGAAGGCATGTCATCTACCGGTTGAGCTCGAGCACAAGGCATACCGGGCCTTGAAACATGCTAATTTCGATATTCAGATAATGGTGATCACCGGAAAGTTCAAATGAATGAATTAAATGAACTCCGTGATCAAGCATACGAGAACTCTTTGATCTACAAACAAAAGACAAAGAAGATTCATGACTCAAAATCAAAACCGCGTTTTCAACATCGGTGATCGAGTCCTTCTTTTCAATTCAAGATTGAAGATTTTCTCGGGAAAATTAAAATCCCGGTCCGGACCATTTACCATTGCTAAGGTTTATCCTTATGGTACCATTGAGTTATCTCAACCCGATGGTCCAAACTTTAAAGTGAATGGTCATCGGTTGAAGCATTACTTTGGAGAGGACATTCCCCATGGTTGTCCCGGACTTACAAACTTTCCCCATGAACCAATGAATGCGGGATCGAGTCAAGCTAGCGACTTGGTAATCAAAAACAAGAGCATGCCATATGGGTTTTCACCCATATTTCGACTTCTTTCTATCTTTCTACCACCCTAGTGTGTGTGTGTGGGGGGTTGCCCACATGTTGTGTATATAAGTCTTCTCAAAAAAAAAAATCCTTTCAAATAATGGCCGTAGTATTTCCCTTTTACGTTCTCGGTTTCGGCATAACTGCGGTACTTTGAATATTGAGGGCAATATTCATTTCTAAGTGTGGGGGAATTCTCACGAATTTTATCATGTAATTATACCACCAATTCCTGTTTTGGCCAAAATTTTTTTTGGAGTAAGTGTTTTGACTTACTCAATTGGTTATCATCCGCCTTGTCTAATAAACAAAAGGATTGGCTAATCTAGAGCAAACGGCTCTTGGTAAAGATATCTCAAACCGTTGACGGCTTGCAATTTGCCCAAAATTGTATGGTATTCATTTCACCATATCCTAAAAGTGAAGAGTTGGCTAGCCCGCAAGTTTATGGCTTGTGGTAAAGGCAATGGAAAACCATAATTGGTAATCACCACCAAAGATAATATTTATAATTTATCTAAGAGTTGGCTAGTCCGAAGCAAACGGCTTCTCGGTAAAGACAAATCAAATCCGTTGGAAGTCGGTGGTTTGCTCAAAATCACATGGTTATCGGTGTACCATGGTTCTTACTTGAAGCATTTGGCTACTCCGTAAGTAATGGCTTTTGGTAAAGAGATTGAAATCCATTAGTTTTTCTCAAAAGATTGCTAGGGACTAGCAATAGTTTAGTGTGGGGATTGATGAGTGTGTAAATACTCATCATTTTGGTTAAATCAATCGCAAAACGCCTAAAATGCTCGAAATGCATCAAAATACCGAAAATATTCCAAAATTGCATTTTATATGTTTCGGATGCAAAATGTTCAAAATCGATGAAAATGAGCTAAGTTAGCATATTGGCGTTTAGGTCCCCAAGTTTCAAAAGTTGTCGAAATAGTCCCCGAGCACATAATTCAAAAGAAAATCACCAAAGGTCCTTTTAAAATCATAAGTTGTCAAAATTAGTCCTTTGGTGAAAAATATCAAAAGTTTTGAGAAATTACAAGTTTGGTCCTCCAAGTTTAAAAATTGGCAAAATGGTCCTTGAAAATTTTGAAAATGTCGACTTTGGTCCTTGAACTATTGATACTTGTCACTTTTAGTCCTTGGAGCAACTTTTCAAAATTGGCGAGAAAGGTCCTTGGTATTTTAAATTGCAACATTAGTCCTTGAGTATTAAACCTTTTATACACCTTGGTCCTTGTCAAAATCCCATTTGACCCCCGCCATAAGCCAAATTGGACCCCTGTCATTAAAACTTTGGACCCTCCAATATAATAAAACCAGTCAAACACCTTTGACTACCCCTTCCTCCAAACTCACGAGATACCACTCCCATCATCACCCCCCACTGCACCGTCATGAACCTTCCCCTTCCTCCATCATCATACCCCTAATCCTACCCTCCACCTCACACTCAAAGCCAAGGTGCATTTAATGCACCTTTAAACCTAACACTCAACCCCAGTCGTTAAAAGCAACTTTTGGCGCCAAATTCATCCAATGGCCAAAAATCTATTTTAGCAATCCAAAGGCCAAGATTTTTGCTGGGATTTGAAGAGAGAGGTGAGAGAAAGAGATTGGAGTATAAAAAGGAGCAAGAGGAAGGAAGAAAAGATAGTACTTAGTTTTATTTTCACAATGTATGTCGATTTTTAGCTTATCATGTCTTAATTAGTTTTCAGTTGTATTTTCAAACTTCTTTATATCAAACTCAAGTGTTTTAGTGTAAGGCAACTTATTTCAAGTATAAATTCCAAGTTTATGTTGAAGTTTCATACTTATATGCCACTGTTGAAATTTTCGCTTAACTCTCATGTATAAGCTTCATTCACTTTATTTATAAGCTCAAACAAGCTCATACTAGCTTATCATAGCTTTTGTGAGCTTACTTTTAAGTTTCAAGCATCTTTAGATATTGGTCAACAAAAGTCAACTTGGAGCAAAATGGTGTGAAATGGATATGGGTTGGTTCAGAGTGGAATGGGTTGATTTAGAAGCGTTGGGTTGGTTTAGAATAGGTAGTGGTTATGGGTTCATCGCTTTCAAGCCATTGTGGCTAAGGACATTTGTAAGTCATATTTCAAGTTTCATAGCACAACTGCTTTTGTAGTTGTAAGTATTTAAAACCTTTTAATTAAGTTGTGTTTAGGTTAAGTACATTCGGTGTAATCAATAATTTATGGTTGTTCAACAGTAGCTTAGAATTGATTGCAAATCGAGAGTTAATAGGGTGTTTGGATCTGCCGAACTAACTGTCCTAAAGGTTTAATCGTGGTAGACTCTTGTTGTCTTTGGTTTGTTTAGTTCTAATATACTCATAGTCGTCTCCAAATTGTGCCTGCTAACTCTCAAAGTCAACATTATACTTAATCTGTCTCACTGTTTTAATGTTATGATTTTGGATTAGCAAAACCTGCTTTTGTGTTTAAAACTCATAAACATTGCTTGCGAGAAGTTCACTACATCATATTACATCAATATCGTGCCAAAATTGGTTTCAAATTTCATTTTGGTCAAAATTCATATTTGTCTTCAAAAGTCAAAATTGCAAAAGTCATTTTGAGCTCGATTAGGAGGATTTTCATGAGCTCATCTCGAGCCAATCTAAGTGAAACTTGGTATTGTATAAACTTCGATGGTCTAAAATCTTATTACTATTTTTGTTGATTTTTGTCAAATTTTTATAAGCTTCAAATAAGCTTGTGAAGTAGGTCCTAGTTGCCCTGCTCACAATACTCACCTTATCTTGAGTTTTCTCGATTTTGTGCAAGCTTGCACGTGAGCTCATAAGAGCTTTTAAAGTCCGATTTTGGTTTACATGCTCCCACCTAGGTCTAGTTTAGGTCCCCATAATTGGTTTTTGATTTCTAGCTTATTTGAGTGCTTATTTTCAGTCGCAACTTAGGCCTCAAGCTGTTTTTTGCTTATTATCTCATATAGTCAAACTGTACTCACTATTCAGAGGTTTGAGTTTGTTGTAAATTGTTGCATTTGGTTACCTTTAGCGCTTTAGAGCTTTCGTAAGCAGTTGGTACTTATTGGGTGTCATTTGCTTATTTCAAGTGCTTATTCATAAGCACATTGCATAGCGTTCCATAATCTCACACACATCCACTGTTTTCCATTTTCCTAGATTCCTAATATTAAATTAGACTTAACTTGAATTTTCAGATTTTTCCAAGTTTGTTTAGTATTTTTCTTGATTTAATTCGGTTTTTAAGCATTTTAAATTAGCATTTAATACAAAAAAATTAAGAAAAGTTTCAAAAATAATTTTTCCTTTTCTTAAGTTAAGATAAATATAAAAAGTCAAAAAAATATTTTTCTAGATTTTCTTAGTTAAATTTGTATTTTTAAGTAATTTAAGTAATTTTAAATAGTTTTAATTCCTAGAAAATACAAAATATCAGAAAAATACAAAATAGTTTTGAAAATTCTATTTTGATATTTTAGATTTTTCCAAGTCATAGTTTTATTTTTCTAGCTTTATTTCCTATTTTCTTGTATTTTAGGCTAATATTAAATAGTTAAAATAGTTTTAATTAATAATAATTAATTAATTAGTTATAAAAATAATTTTCTTTTTCTATAAATTTTCTTTTATCATTTGGTTTGTAAAATATCATTTTCATATTTTTAGGATTAATATTGTGTAAGTTTCACATTTTTATTTATACGTAACGTAGTTTTTAAATTAAGTTTTATAAAACATAAAATCAAAAACATCATTTTAAATATAGTGATAGCGTTTATTTAATATTTTTATCTTTTAATTTTCTTTAATTTGCATTTAAGCCTTGTAATTTGTTGGCTTTTTACGTAGTTATAATCATATCGCATTCTCTTTTCTGCTCAAATTTCTCGATCACTATATCGTTTGGTGATCATTTGCATAGCTTCATTTGGGACATAACGACCTGGGAAACACTATACTCCCCGATCTTCATTGCATTTATGCTTAAGCCGTTTAAGTTTCTTACGGTTGGCCATTCACAAGTGGTCACTGCGTGAGAAAACTTGACGGTTTTGCGGATCGGTTACCGGATGAAGCTAAATTTTTGAAAATCTACTTGATTTTCAACTCGATCATCATGCAAGGAGTCACCGATCAACCCAAACGACCAAGAGATGACGATGATAAGGATAAGGACTCGCACCTAAACGTCGAAGGGCCCGGTAAATCTACCTCTATGCCACCTCCTCCACCACGACTTCTTCTCAACAAAGTCTCCTCCACCTCGGTCTTCATCGATAAACCCTGGACGATTCCGAGTTACCACCCGACTCATAAAACAGTGATTACTTTGAGTATACGGGTGGTGACGATGAAGAGGTCCTAACCCGACAACAACCCACCTCACCCAAACAAGTGCGAAACCGCCATCATCAAGGCCTTCCAAAAAAGAAGAAGACGACTCACCGAGTCGTATCATGGCTAGATGACGATAAAACCGAAGATTTTGAATGGTTCTCCACACTTGTCAATCAAACTCCTACCCCGATGAAGGTCAAGAATTGGTAGACGGTTCTACATTGAGCACGCAAAACTTTTGCAAGAAAAGTTCCATGTGAAGAAAATGACAAAATCGAGTTGAAGCGAATCAAGAATGAAGCTTTTCAAGCTGTGGAAAGACAACAAAGCGCCTCGAGGTCGAATATCATCTTGAGAACATCGCTCGAGCTATGTCTAACAACATGGATTGGCTCAATCCGAAGCAAACATTGACTTCACACAACGGGACAACCCTCCATACTACACCGATTGGACCAAACCCTACCTACCATTGGCCAAGCAGACGAACCACGGATTCCCTTCCGATATTTCTTTAACAGAGACCGGATTTTCTCTCACACGGTGGCGATGGTTCGCAAAATACGCTACATCATTGACTCTTCCATTCCCGTGACTACTTATTCAAACCGCATAGCTATCGAGGAACGTGGTAAATCACTTGTTTTCGACAACGTGCAAGCATACGACCAAGATGCATTGTATGGGATTCATCATTGGCCCGAACGTCAAGAATCTACTACGTGTCGCTGGTTCGTAAGTCTCAACATGCGGTGTATAGTTCTAAGGACATCGTGGCCATCAAACACATTGATCTCAAGTCTAAGTGGGACTACACATTCTTAAAGAATATCATAGTCAAACGACAAGATGAACAGGACTATGGATTCTCCGAGGCCGACTTTGAGAACTTGTCCTCAACGACATCGAAGACATGTACCTTGCCAAGGTACAAGGTCGATGAGACAATTCTCGATGAAGTTCAACGTGAATTTATCAAGTCGGTTCTCATCTTCATTAGACGATCATGATCAAAGAACGTGTTGAAGATATCCGATGGTCGTTGAATCTTATCGACGCGTGTCAACCTCACTCCTCCAACGCTACTCTTCCCGATCTCAACCAGCTATCTCAATATACACTCATCGGCAAACCTTTCGCGTTGTTTACCATAGTGAACTTCAAAGAAACCGCTTAATGGCGTGTAGTGAGCTCCACAAATTCGGGATCATACCTTGAAGTCGGTTAGATGGATTGGCGTATATGTTGAAGGATATACGCTGAAAGTTGGGTCTCCTAAGCACCGGAATTCTCAAGAAAGGAGGGATGTGAGAAGGATCATCACCATGATTGATGAACGGTTGTTCGAAGGGATCGCCTGCACGATTGGAGAGCTATGTTGGTGGTCGCACCCAGAGAAACATCACCGGCTTTCAACGCCTGCTCGCACTCACGGGAACATCACCGCACTTCGGTACCCTTGAATTGTTTCCTTCATATAATTTTGGACGATGATTATATATGTCTCATGGCTTGTGCACACATAACGATGTACAACCCGTAATGGACAAGAAAGGACCACGTGGTACGCCTCGATGCCACAATCCTTATAAAAGGAGCGAAGCTTCTTATTTTTGAGTAAAACCTATCAAACCTTTCACTTTTCAAGGTTTTGCTCAAAAGACAAGTACTTCCCATATGATTTTCAAAACCTCAACCGCTTATATCACTAGTTGAGGGGAGTATTTGATTTAAAACCTTTGTTCACAAATTGTTCATAGTGGTCATCTTCCGCAACACTCGAAATGATCATATTTATTCTCAACCGCTCAAAATAACATTTTATATGCCATTTTGAGGGGAGAAAATTTTGTGATAAGAAATATGTTGTGAAAAATGCAAATGAATCGTGAACTTTAGACTTAAACAACGAATTGACGGTACTAAACTGTTAGTAACTCGAAAAGACTTGTCCGGACGGGTAATAATTTCAAGCTAGTTCGCTAGTGATGTAAACGTGTCTCGCAAAGGACTTGTCTCGAGTAGAAAGTACCATTCGAGAAACTTTTGATAGACATGAACTCGACGGGTTTGACAACCTTCAAGGTTTGTCTACACCTTCAAGGTAGTTATTAGAGCTAGTTGTCACCTAAAAGCGACAATGTATCTCTTTAACTATTCAACGTAACCGTGTCTCGCGGAGATTGTCTATCTTTAGTGGATCAATTCAAAAGCGCGCTCTTTCCTCATTGTGCATTTAACCATTAAAACTATTAAGCACATGTGGAGGGGAGTATTTATGCAAAACATCATCTCTCATCGTGGTTCAAACATGTTTTCATTAACAAACCCTTTGAGAGATATTTTCACATACAAATGGTTTTAATGGCAAAAATAGGTTAGTCATGGAGTTATAAGGTGACTAAGGTTAGGAATAACCGTCCTATGATCCGCCAGAGTCGGAGGGATCTACCCAAGGACACTACCATTAGTTAGTGTTAGAAGTCCTTAGGAATGATTATAAAAGGAGAAAATGAGAATCGGAGAAAGAAGGAGTTGAAGAATCAAAAGAAATGTAAAGTAAAGGGTGAAAAGAAACACCTCCAGATTATTCAACTTAGGCGCATAATCGGGTTCAATTCATATGCTACTTGGTTGTCACTTAGTGACACCGGTATTGAAGATTAAAAGTCGTCATGGACCCAAAGGACGCATGCACTAAACCTTCTTAGCCACTCAAGTTTCTCTCAATGTAAGCTTGTTTCATTCTCACGTGGAACCCTACGTAAACTATTGGCTTTCTCTAGAGATCGGCTGGTATTGAAGAAGAGACCTCTCCCTAGTCTCCGCTCAGAAAATCAAAACGCACTATTGAGTCTAGAGCCACGAGATTCATCAAAAGATCTCTTAGGAACACTTGACATTTAATCACTTGATGATCAACAAATAAGATCATCGGTGGTTCATATCGAGTCCTTCATGATCTTAGCAACTGTCGAGAACATTTATGAGAGGTTCACATTTGTGATCCTCGGTGATTGAATGGAAACTCCGCCGTGGTCAACATCTAATGCCTCGACAAGCAGTCACCGGTAACTCCCGTGGATTACGCGGTGTGTCTCAAACGGTCACATCGTGAGGTGATGCTTGGTGTACCTCACGACTCATCCGAATCAGATGTATTTGGTACATCGCGTTATCTCACTTGTGGGACTCCGGTTCAGAACGGCCTTTGTAAGAATTAGAATTGTGTTTTCACACTATGTCGTTAACACTCAAGTTCAAACTTGTAAGTGCCGGAAACCGCTTATTACTAACCGCTTGAAATGTTTTCTTATGGAAGCTCGGAGCGGGATGATCGTGTGATTCTTCTCATGCTCACGCCAACATCATCACTAATGGAAGTTCTATTCTAAAGCAACACAATCCGTAATGATTCTTCATCAAACCAAAGAATCTACAAAGTTAAAGACTTAGAGAACTTCATCAAGCATTGAATTCCAACGTCATAGAGCGTGTGAGCATGTTGAAGAATGACGAGGAGACACTGGAGCAACAAGGCACACGAGGCGCATCGATGCGCAACAACAACATACTATCACTTTCACCACAAAGAACAATGATCAAAGAATAAAGTTAAAATGACGTCAAGCATAACTGCTCAAAGATAACTATCTCTACACCGGGAGATTGTTCGAATCAAGGCAATTCCTCTCACAAGAAAGAAGAATGTCGAAGACGCCACAACTACTATTACATCAACGCCTTCACCGTTTACATTCATATATCTTGGAGGGGAGATTGTTGGAATCACTCCTAAACAATATTTCAAGTATTTATATTTCATATGTAATAGGTAGCTTTATTATGGCCTTTATGTTTGTTTAAGGTCAAGCTTATGTAGAAGGCCCATAAGCTTAGGCCCAAGCCCACATAAGAAAGGATGGGAACTAGGAGTGTTGCCCTAGCTTCCTCCTATAAATCTTTTGTAAACCCTCATTTGAGGGTTGGTTGTTCAAGTTATTCTCTTTCACTCACTCTTTCCCTTAACCATATTATTGTTTATGCGTGTGTGTGTGTTTAGCTTGTTCATCCGCCTTTATCTCCTTCTCTATAACTTGTGTTTGTAAAACTTGTGACCTAACAATAACCAAGTCATCAAATGTCTAAAGCTAAGTAATAATATTATTTAACTCAAATCTCATGTCTCATCAAACAAGAACTGTCACAAGATCAAGTTAAATAATTAGCTATTACTGAGCTCCATATTTTTAATGACTCGATTAAATTATGTGGTTTTCTTATTATTACTAAAGTCATATCATCCAACAACTTGGATCTAAGCAACCAACTAACAAGAAGCATATGCACACGAAGTGTGTGTAAGGAAATTATAGTGGAGAGTCTTAACGGATAAAGCAATTATTGTCTAGGCTCTTAAATGCAACCTAGTTCTCTATAACCAATTCTATGATACCAATCTCTAACACCCCCAAAATACCGCAACGGAAGATTGTGTCATTGGGGTGCTACTTCATAATACAAAGTACAAGTTATAGAAAACGACCTCTAAATGAGACGTTTTGAAAAGTTACCATTCGATTAATGAAATCAGAGTTACAAACAATGAGGTCCAAAAGTATATTAAATAAATGTTTACAAAATGTTTCGAATGGTAAATACGAATGTGTATAGTCTTCAAAGCATGTCGTGAGACTCTAAGTTCCATGCAATAGCTATCACCTTATGACCTGAGATAAACATGCTAAAAAGTGTCAACACAATGGTTGGTGAGTTCATAGAGTTTGTTTTGAATGAGTTGAAAAGCCTTGAAAGAATGTTTATTCAGCAAAGGCATTGTAAATCCACTCAGTTCCAAGTTTCGTTCATACAAAACTTGCAACCTGTGTGTTCACAACCCACTGCCAAAGTATAGTTTGCACAATACACCGGATTATAATCACCCAAGGTCATGAATCGGGTACACATGGGCGGGGGCATCTTCCCAAATAGTACTATATTAGTCCCAAGGTCATGAATCGGGTACACAAGGGCGGGAGCTACCCGACTTATAGTACTATCAATACCTCTCCGACAGCATAGAGTATTGGCACATTTGTAAATACAATTTATGTATTTAAGCGAGTAAAGTATTTCCAAGCATGTATAACGAAATCAAGTATAACGTAATCAAGTATAATGCAATCAAGTATAATGTAATCATGTATAATGCAATCAAGTATAATGTTTTGAGTATATGTAAAAGCAAGTAGTTGAGCATGTATCTCCCCCAAAGAGTTTAAAACAAGTATTAAAAGAGTAGGGGCCATGACTCACCTTAATAAATGTGATATCCAATGTATAACGAACCGATGTATAAGCCAAGAAACCTCTACGCGCAACCTAGAATATGTGTTGAGTCTTAGGTTCTAAAACAACGAAGTGAATGTATGAACATGCCTTATATAGTTATTACATCAATTATGCTTGGATACTTAACATTTGTGAAGTCGTATAAGTGTTTACGTTTCGTTTATTTAAGTTTTCCCCGTCTATATCTACCCGTTATTTCTAAACCGTAATTGATTACGACTCGGTTTTTATGTCCTCGGAAAGGTAATTAAATGTACTAAACAGATTAGTGGGTCCTCTGCCCGAAATTATTTAACTAATGTGAAATTACCAATTTACCCTTGGATGTACTAGTTATTTCAATCGAAAAAGCTGTCTCACGGTTTTGGTCATAAGTCGAGTTCTACAGCTCCATTTAACACACGGCCAGCGGCCACATTCAAGTTAGGGTGTTAGCTACAACTTTTACTCTTGGACCAACAGTTGGTTATATGCAAGTTTTATGAGCTTTACTCGTTTGAAATCTGTTACTCAGATTTGGACACGTTTAGCCGTTTTGGCTCTAGTTTATTCATCGGGATGAGTTACGGCACGAGACACCCGGAAAAATGACCACAAGACATAGATCTATAATCCTATGTTATTACTTAAGTTTATCAGTCCACGAATTTTACCCAGTAACTACGTTTACAGCCCCTGTCCAGTTTCTGTTTTGCAAAACTAGTCCTTTTGACAATTTCTAGTGGTTTAGTCCATTTATCCAAGCATAATCAACCATAATAAGCATACAAAACATATTATATACATGAAATACTAGTATTTACAGTAATAAAATGATAACATAAGAGTTTGCTTACAATCCTTGTGATGAAACAAATCAAGAACCAAGAACTATGACACTAAAACTTAAACCCTTTCAACATGAACCCGAGCTTCCAAATCCTTAACCCATCATGCTAACCCTTGATATAACCCTTGTGAAACTTTATGAATTCAGCCCTAGCATCCTTGTGTATCTCCTAATTCAACCACGGAATCACCAAATAAACACTAGTTTCATGTAGAGAATAACTAAGCCTTGAACTTTGGTATGTAATTTGTAACTTGAAGATCAAAGGATCATGGTTTTGTGAATTAAAGATGGCTCGTTTATGGAAGATCAAGGAGGAGTAAAATGAATGTGTTCTAGTCATTGAAAGTGTTTATATAGCAAGGATGAGGAGGTGCAAAAGTTGGATTCTAAGACTTAAGTCTTAAGTCTTAAACTTAAGACTTAAGTAACTTAGCATATGCTTGTATCTTCCTAGGTAAGCTTCTATCTATACTTAGTCATCAATATAAAACGCCCCATGTGGCTTAAATTTCGTTCAGGGCCTATATAGGATGACTAGATATGAGTTGCTTGGTATTATCTTGTTTACGGAGTGAGTTTTGGACCCGTTAATCACTAACTGTAAGTCGTAAAGTCACGAAACTTAAAACCGGGTATCTTAAAAATACTAAACTTATAAAAATGCTAAAACTTATTAATATAACCTATCTTAGCATATTAAATGATTGATAAGTTTGACGGAGCACGTAAACGTTGTTAAAACCTAGAATGTTAAGATATTTAAGAAGAGAATTTCAATTTGACTTCTCTTAGCGAGATATTTTGTAGATATTTAACTAGGTATTATCTAAATAATATCTAGTTGATGACTAGGTATATGACTTGGCAAGGTAAATTAAAATGTATTAGTCAAAAGGTGGTGCGGGTATCGGAAGTGAATAGTAAAAAGTGAATAGTAATTTCCTGAGATGAATAGTAAAATTTTCAAAGTTTGAGAAATGACCTGAAATTACTTAATTATTACGGTATAGTGGCATAGATCACACTTGCTTTGGTTTGGTGGTGGCTTTTGACTTTGAGGAACTAGAGGAAGTCGACTTTGTTTCCTTGATTGATTCGTGGACTTTTCGATGGATTCTATCTTATCGTTAGCTTCCTCACAAGTTCGCCCGATTCTTGAATTTGGTGAGCTTCAGTGGGGACAGAGGATGTGGAAGTCTTAGTGGGAGTAGATTCTTGTTGAATTGGTTTTGTTGGTTTTTTCGGGATGGTTCTACCAAGTCCGACTTTCCTTTGGTGAATGAGGATTGAATTGCATTGGAGTAAGCTCGAGCTTATGCAAAGACCTCAAGAGGTTTCAGGGGTGGAAGCGTTGCATTAGATTCTTCTTGAGACTCGGAGATGTGTTCAAGACCACTGGGCACATCGTGGAGTCCAAGCATCCTCTTTAGAGCTTGACTTTCGTGCTCTAGAATTCTTCCGAATCAAAATTTGAAGCTTACTCGTGATTAACCCGCTCAATCCAATCACCGGGCTTGGGAATAGTCAATACATTGGTAATCATGCCGCGAGACACAAATGGTTTGGGAGATCGGTCTTTGTCGTGAGAGTCGTGAGATGATCTTCACCTATGACTCTCTTTTTGCTCTTGGGGCTCCCACAAAGATCAAAGACTCTTGGATTCTTAGCAATTCAACTAGCAATGATATCCTTTTCTTTCTTAAGTTCATCTTGAAGAGCTGATTTCTTTTAACTAATTCGATGTTTTGAATTTGCAAGGTGATAGCCTCAAGCTTATTTTGTTTTAAAAGTAGTAGTTCATCCTACACTTGTTTAGTTCAAAACTTAGCTTGTTATATTTTGAAAAAGATTTAATATTTGCTCTTCTACAAACTTAAGATCGACATTGATATAGTTCATATAGGATCGCCAATCGTAGTCATCATCCATAGAAAGTAAAATATTTACCTTCTTCATTGTAATGTTGACCAATTCTCCATTTCGGCATGATTTTTCCCACACTGACTTATCCTCTTGGAGAGAGCCATCGGTGCAATCGACTTGCACCATTTCGTCATCGGATGAGACATGCTTTTCATCCCAATCGAAGACTTCAAAGAACAAACCTTTGTTTTTACCACCGCATTTAATAAGTGTGTTGTTTACGAGGTGTGGCCTCAAGCAATGCTAGCTTAGCTTTGGCTTTCTTGTATTTAGCTTCAAAATCCACGGCTTTGTTTTGATCGATTTGTTTTGAAAATTTTGATGAGACCGGTAGATTTTGGTTGAAATTTGCTAAAGCACAAGACCGATTAGACCACGATGGTTTGTAAGAGGTTCATAAATTGTTTTTGAGAAATCTTTTGCAAATGACCTTTTATGACACTTAAAGCATTGATGTCTCGCTTGCTTTAGTAGTTGAAAACCTTTGTCTCTTTTATAAACCTTGAGAGTTAGCAAGGAGTGCCCTTTCACGAAATTCAACGTTCGTGTCATTTAGGTACTCCTCACTTGATCTTTCATCGGGCTCATCATCCGAATTTTCTTGGAAATCTTGAACCGCATTATTAGAAAAGAAAGCGGTTGATATTGGTGATGAAGTGGTGGTCGGGACTTCTTGACTTCCCGAGACTTCTTTAAGTCGGTATCGTCTGCTGATGAGGTTTTCCTCATAGAAAAATTTCCATAAATTTTAGGAAGCTCAAGATTCGGATATGATTATCATTCCTAAGTCCCCGAGAGAAATTCAACCACTTCTCGGGAGACTATTGACAAAACCAACATTGATTTCATGTTTGGACAACTTAACACCATCATTTGACAGTTCATTTAAAAGAGTTTTGTACCGCGTGTAAGTTTGAGACGAGTTTCCGAGTCCTTAGCCACAAGGTGTTATACTCAAGTTTCGTGTCTATTATCCTGCTTTCTTTGGTATCGAGCCTTCATGACTATGAACTAGGTCATCCTGTGTTTGTTTAGTTGTACTACGACTTATAACCGACTCCATAATATCATCGAGAAGACATGATATGATGATACTTTTGAGTCTTTGGTCCCGTTGACCACTCTCCTCTCATCCACGAGTTCATCGAGCTTGTGTTTAGGCAAACCTTCAGCAGTCTTTGGGATAAATGGACCTTCATTTATACACTTGATATAATAAGGTTCCATCCAATCAAATAGCAAAGCATATGCTTTTTCCATTTGTTGAATTTACCAACTTCAAGTCTAGGCAACAAATTGAATAAGCTCCACCCTTTTATCGACTAGTTAGGGTACATCAATTTCAACCATTTTAGGATCCTAATTTAAAAACGTTTAGAGTGGCTTACAAACAGTTTTATAATCAGCCTTGCTCTGATACCACTTGTTGTTCCCTATTCACTATCTTAAAAAACAGTTAAGAATGTAAAACAAGTTAATAGTGAATCAATGACTGAAAACATATAAGTAAAACACTAAGAGTAATTTTCAACATCATATTCTTATTAGAAATGAATCAAAATAATATGTTACCCTAGTACGAGCGGAACAGTACTAGGGATTGAAATGACAAAGTGTTGTAACTCCTCACTAAGCTCAGGCTAAGTCTGAGCACAACTACAAGTACCCACAGAGCTATCTCAGGGATTAAGTTGTGTTTGGAGGATTGAAAGATGGCTTGCGTGTGTGTGTTTTTTTACAATTCACAAGCTTAAACTTTCACTCCATTTCGTATGCTATTTATACAAGTATGAGTTTTAACTCTTTCCTAAGTGACAACCGACAATTTATGAAGACAAAATACTAATGTATTTTGTCTGCATTCTAAAGACTATATTAGGTAAAGGGACAAAGCCACTTTCTACTTGTCAAGATAATCTTGGCCCTTTCGTGGAAAGTTGACTTATTGAAGATAGGCACTCCGTCTTTATCGCTTCAAGTATAACCGCTTTGTCCCGCCCATTCTTCGATCTTCATAGTCTTCGCCTTGATTTGATTTGTCTTGATGTTTGTATTTGGTGAGGAGTTTGAGGATTCGGTGAGTTATTGTCATCACTCACCGAATCCACCATCTTCTTCTTGACTCGATCTTCACTCTTTAAGTTCCGCCATCGAAGTGGAGAGACTTCTTCTTCGCCTTATACCGAGTATCTCGAAGATGGCTCATCGAGAGACTATGCACTCAAATGACCGTTAGTGTTTAACGGATTAAGCACTTAGGTTATTTTCTATTCAAATCCTAGATTAAGGGGTTTGGGTATTTACTGAACCCAACATATAGTCTCTATCCGAAATACACAAATCATCAAGGACCAAAGAAGGTTATGCCTTGTAAGACATGCCAGTATTAGTTTTGCCCGATTTGAGAACAGAGGCAAACAAACCTGAAGAGTTCCCCATGTAAGATTTAGAGGATTGAGGGTGAACAGTAGGTTTCCCCACATTAACATTAAAGGTGTGAGGATAAATAATATCTTTACTTCCTCTATGAAAACGAGCAACATTCGCATAAAAGCGAAGACTCCCAAACCAAATGGTGCATAAGTTCTCGACAAGACGATCCAAATTATCAACCTTAATAAATCGAATAAAAGCAAAACGATTACCTGCTTTTGATTTCTTGAAATGTATGAAAGCATCCACAACGTTTCCATATTCATTGCAAACCTTCTAAAGATCACGAGCCGAAAAGTGATCTTGAAAATCTGTCACAAAAAGTGATTTAGAGATCATTTGAGTTTGATCCTCAATAGATCTAAAAGACTTCTAATTTCTACCCCCCAGCCCCATGCAGAATAACTAAAAGAGGTATGCGACGAAAAACTAAACCCTAAAAAATTACAAACCCTAAATCGATCTAGAGCTTGTGAAAAAGAATACCAGCGATTGAAAGAAAACAATAAAAGAAAAAAACCAAACCATCGATTGATTCATAATATCATCTTCACTGTATATGAATAAATTAAAGTTATACCAACGATTGATTCCTCATCCCATATGATTAGGCTATAGATAATTGCAGCGTTAATTATAACCAGTGTGGCGTAGGCCAATTAGGATCCTTGATGGCGATTTTGTAGGATTTTGGAATGTGAGAAGTGGTAGGGTATTTATAAGGTAATTAATAAAAAGGTCTTCATATCCCAACGACTAGATTTTTTTTGGTATACAAATTGTGCCCAATTGTTTCAATCGTGTAGAAGACCAAAAAATTAAATTTCAAAGAAGGGGGGAGGGGGTGTTTCATTTGGTCCTTGTAGCAAGGGGATGCGTCTTAAATAGGGAGACCGACCATTTGGTTTGATCTTGTTATGAGCAGTCTTATGACCGAATCATGTGACCATCATAAGAAGATACGAAATCACTTCGTAAATGATACACAACAATCGATTGTTGTAGAGTGGTACCAAGTTCACCATCTCGCCTCTAACATGATCACCGTACTAGTGTTAAATTTGAATTAAGACTTGTATTTGTATTAATATTAGTTTAAGCTCAAACTTAAGTATTAGGTTTAGTCATTAGTATATATATTGAGTCATATGTGTAATCTCAATGATCAATTAATGAATATTACAGTTTACATGATATCGAGCTTAAGATCTTAAAAACCTAGTCATTTTTTTTGTTCTGTTTTCCTCGACGGTAACAAAAGTCCATCAATTTGAATTATTAATTTGTTATAAAAGCCTCGTTAATGTAAAGGCTACTGTTTGAATAGGTGAGATTATATTCGGATGCATGTGGAGTTAATTGGCGAATGATTTTGTTTGATAGATTTTTATTGGTTGTGCAACAAGTCCTTTTCTTGCAACAAGTCAAAACTCGGGTTTCTTTTAATCGACTGCAGCAATAGTCGACCTTTATTTTTTGTTGTCTTTTAGTAGATTGTTAAAACTCGGTTTTATTTTACTGTTGATCTTTTTCTCTTCCTTTTTTTTTTCTTTTTTAATTTTATCGAACTCATTTCATGTAGTTGATATATGTACATATTTTCACGTCGCGCATATGTTCATTGGATCGGTTAAAACCCCGCCTCAACCGGTGGTGGGGGTTCGATCCTTACTCCTCAAAAGGCCGGAGGTCCTTTTACCTTTTAGAACCTCAAGCGCCTCTACCTGGGTAGGGGTAAAATTGTCTACATTAGCATCCATAATCCGTGGAAGGCATTGATTGAGGGTTTTTTTTTTTTTTTTTTTACATATATTTCGTATAATGATATTTTATATCAATATTGAATGAGTATATATATCCTATCTATTATCTATATATCCTAATAGCCGCTTTTGGCGTCGTATAGGATTTCGGCTTATACATGCTTTGCTGTCAACTGGCCATTGGTCTATTATTGGGTTTACAAGTGTGTGGCGAGCTCTTATTGGCCATGGTGTGGTTAGAGATTTACTGTTCATAAGATGTTACTAAAAAACATACGGCGATACATACTGTCGGTGCACAACAACAACACACACACCGCCTCACTAAAACTTTTTCTCTCACTAGAAACTTCTCGGCACAAGATCGATCAAGCGACACAAGATCATTGAAGAGGTCGACTATCAAATACAAAATTGAAATTTCATGTGACCTCAAATCTTGATCTTCAAATTAAAGGTTTTCTTTCAAAATTACCAACCTTCTTAGGGTTTCTTATACCTGATGGGAAGATGGATGCAGCTAGGATTCCGGTGAGTTAAAGAAAGGCGGTACAGGAATTGAGTGAAGGTTTTCTTATATCACAAGGTTTAATTTTCTCTTTATTATTATAAATATTCAATCTTTTTTTGGTTTGATTATGTATATTTTATTTTTTTATAGGAATTGAGTGAGTAATTGAGATTATGGGGTCAACGACGTTCATGAAACATTTGGGAAATAGATTCGTCTTTAGTGATTGGTAGGTTAAATACCCTTTTGTTTAATGTATGATTTTGTATTTGACGTTAATATGTTCTTGGATTAGTTTTGGTGTTGACGATTACTACTTCATTATGTTCGTTTCTACTTTTAGAAAGTGATTTTGCTTTAGAGCTTAAATTTGAGGGTTTTTTTTTTTTTTTTTTTTTTTTTTATTTTTTTGAAATTTAATGATTGATATGTTTGTTATGTCTTAATCTTGAACTAGGTTCTTAAAGGGTTGCATAAAGCTTTGATCGACTTCTTCGGCTCTTGGTGTGTAAAGAGGTTTCGATTTGATATAAGAAGGTATGTTGGAAGGAGGTCTTTCATGGTTTCGAGTTTTACCAGCAAAAGGGAGCATACTTAGTTTATGAGTAACTGCAGGATCGAAAGGATCGAATCTCATGAAAAAAGCCGTTTGGAATTCGAAGTTGAAGAAGTCATCCACGCTAGAAAGATTTGCAAGCAGTCCAGTGTTTTTCGGCAAACAGGTCCCAACTTGCCCTTCCAAACGTTGTTTAATGATTATATACTGTTGCTAGAATAAACAACCCTTAAAATTACAATTTCGTACCAGAACCAACCACCCTTTGAAACTTTAATTTTGCAGCCATAAAAATTACAGCAGCCATACCTAAACACCCATAAAATATACATATTGCAGCAAACCCAAATACCACCTAAAACTTTAGTTTTGAAGCATATCCAAACAGCCCTACAACCAACATCATCCATACCCAAACTCCCCATTAAAACTGGTCTTTACAATATTGATTGCTTTGACACAATTTTATTCAGACCGTTACTCATGGAAGATCCATATAGAAATTTTAAAAGTTTTCTTTATTAATAAGACCAATTCTAAACTTATGTGTCTTGGTTCAACCAATGTTGTAATACAACCCAAAATAATACTGTGAATAACACAACCAACTTAAGGATAAGATGGTTAGGTGTCTTCTATGTAATAGTTTGTTAAGTTAGAAATAAGATGGTTGGGTGGTCTTCTGTGTAATGAGCACCTTTGATAAGCTGCCACAAACGCCCCCTAGATCATGATCATGTCATGTTTAGTGATCAACACAAAGAATCTTTAATGTATGTGAGTCATACGTACCTACGTTATACACGTCACATGACCGAATTTGCAGAACTAGGTACCTCAAAGTTTGTGATTGCGTAACTGATCAACACAAAGAAAGCCAACATAGGTACAACTTACCATATATCACAAGTCACTTCACACCCTAAACACATAATGAACATTCACTCTAACTATTTGTCAACATGCATACTCAATTCAATATGGAATACATGTTTTTATTTGCTGATATATGCATTCATGTTTCACAGGAATATGAAACACAGACAGAATGTGAAACGGAAGGTAACGCAGCAGAACAACGGCCTCAAATGGCGTTCATAGGGATTCAGAGTCTCTGATTGAAAGGGTGTGGCTTAGAGGGTGTGATTCAAAGTGTGCGGTTTGGTTGAAAAAAAAAAAGAAAAGAAAAAGAAACTGGCAATAGGATTTCGTTTATTTAGTGGAATGATGTTTCGGAATGCAAATTAGGCCTTGCAGCCATTGGAATGATGTTTTAGAATGCCTCAGGATGCAAAGCAGACCTTGCATCAGTATTTTCTTGATGATAAAAAGGTACAGTTTTGTTAATTTATTTGATTTTTGGAAAGTGGGTTTTGCTGGAAAATGGTTGAATTGTATTGGGTGTTTGTTTGATTCTGTTATTTTGGGGTATGATTGAAATTTGATGAAGAAAATCAAGAAAATATACTTTTTTGTTTTGGTGAGTTGTAGATTGATGGATGACAATAACTGGAACTTTTTTGGCTAAATGTGATAAAAAAAAATTGGTAATTTCGAATCGTCTTTTATCTGATTTGCAGATTCAAAAATTTGGAGATTGATATAAAGCTCTGTTGCAAAAGGAAGTTATGATATGGTAGGCGAGAAAAGAGAATAAATAACAAAACTCAGTTTTTGCAACACTTGGTTTCAGGATAACAAAATACAACCAATAGGGCTGCAATCCTGGATGAAATCATTACTTAAGTTCAATGCCTCGAAAGAAAAATTGAGGTAAAAGGTTTATTACCCTTTGAGATCTGATAGCTAATTATTGTAAACGTTTATAACATATGTAACCTTTTATCCAGAATACATGCGGACATACTTGAACATAGAAGAATCAGAAGTTACTGGTATGTGGTTGGAATTATACAGAGAACACGTGACAAAAATGGCTGGTCTTAAGGTAATGTGTTACTGATTCGCCTTAGAGAACAATATAGATTGCTATTATAAATATTGAAATATGCATCTTGCTAAATGTATGAGCTTTTATAATAGATTCTTAATTGTAAAAGTTAGCGAATTTTCAGCATTTTATATGCATTATAAAAGACTGTTCTAGACACTTAGAGACTTATAGTATATACGTAAGAAAATAGTCACATGAGCATTCATTATAAATCTACAATAACAGTTTATTAAATCAAGTAAAGATGAACAAAATGTGGGGTAATTAGCGATTAATTAGTTTTGTTTTGCATGTTTAACGTCAACTAATTTATAGCTAATGTTCATTTATAGTTTATTTATGTATATTTATGGCTTGCATATTGTTCTTATGTCTTATCACATGTGTCCATCTGTGTAATTGCATTAAGATTGGTATTTTTTGTATTCTTTTAACTGTTGTGCTTTTTCGTTTGTAGCCACCTAAGACTTTTTGTTTGTTTTACGGTTGAATGCACAGTGAATTTTATATTTCTATGTACTGAAATTAATAGGAGTTTATATTGACCATGGTTTTTATATCTTCCAGTAAATGATAGCGAAACACACGTCTATAGGGTGAAAACTCTTATGTTGCAAAATGAATATTTTAGGCTTTTAAAAGAATGGATGGGTGTGGGAAATTAGACAATTTGGGTCATGGGTCAAATGAGATAAATGTTACTACGGTTTGAAAGGGGTCAGGCTGGGTTGGCTTTTTTATGATTAGTTTATTGCTGTCAAAAGGTACTAAAGCTGATACCCTGCAATAAACTAAATTAGAGATTTTTTTTTTTTTTTTTTTTTTTGTTTTTTTTTTTTTTAATTTACTGGATTCCTTATTTTGCGTGTTGCAAAAGGAACACAAAAGGCTAATGAGAATGATCGGTCAAAGGTCTCTCTCGGTCATATGAAATAATGTTTCGTGTGCGTAATTACATTGACCATCGAAAATAATTTATTCAAGTGTCGTTGTGCTTTGCGGCCCTCTGTTTTGGCGTCGTATAGGATTTCGGCTTATACATGCTTTGCTGTCAACTGGCCATTGGTCTATTATTGGGTTTACAAGTGTGTGGCGAGCTCTTATTGGCCATGGTGTGGTTAGAGATTTACTGTTCATAAGATGTTACTAAGAAAATGGTTGATGTACTAGCTTTTGTACCTGTTATAAAAAAATTATAAGCCTAATCAACTCATTTTTAAACCGTAGAGTGCGATTTTTTCTTTTTTACTTCACATTTCATTTATTATTGTAGATGTTTTAAAGTGTATGTCCAGATTATGTAAAACCACGTAACCTTATTTTTTTTCCAAACAATCTGATGCAGACGTTTCTTCACTTACAAATTGATCAGGAATAAAGGCATATTCAGAATGCATTCACATGGCGCAATAGAAGGAAAAAGTGAGAGGTGCAACATGCATATTACAACTGATCTAAAGGTTATTGCTAGACGTTGGTAATGGAGCTACAGAAGAAGAGTTGAAGTAAAATTAGCAAGAGAGTCTCATTTCAAAAGCTATTTCGGGCCAGACAAGTGGATATCTACTCGGGAATCAAGGTTCGTGTTTTTTTACTTTGCTGTTTCTCTTTGTATATGTGTTTGTATTGGTGGAGCTAGATGTAGTTGTTGTTTGTCTCATAATTATTTTTAGAAATAAAACACTAAATTACTATGGATGAGATGAAAAATGATATGCAAATAAGCAATCCCAAACACCGCCTTAATTCGACATGATGAGTGACAATATAAGTAAAGTAAGCAGCAACATAATGATTTATGCAGATCAGTAGCTTATTTGTATTTTAGAATACATAGCAGCTGTAACCATAGTTGTGTGAATCTAAAACCACAAATGTTGGCTAAAAAGGATATTTGGATGCATGTCCACTATGATCATTATGAGCCTGCAGTTGTGGTAATGGGTAAATTGGTGCTTAAAGTAGATAATATAACTTTACACATTGGAGGTTGTTTATTTAAGTGACAAAAAATGTTTGTAGACTGTTTGGTAATATGGAAAAAAGTAGGCAAGCTTGACATATTGGCATCACTTTAAGGATGAAATAATAACTACTGACATGAGATATAACTACCAATGAAGTTCAACATATTCTAACACTAAGCATGCGTCGGGTTTTAGTAATTGAAATATACTAAAGTAATTAAAAGACGGTGTTGTTTCGTGTTTGGATTTTTTTGGTGCTGTATTTACAGGCGTGGGTTCATTTGTTCATGGATACAAAGAAACTAAATGCACATCAAAACTTTGGGATACGGTGGCTATATACGGTAAGACAAGTATGGTAAAACTACTTATTGAACGAGATACTCGCTGTACATCAAGAATTAGATGTAAAACCATGAACCATCAAATGTATTGTGTAACTTGGTATGTATTTTACTTACAAAAACAAGTGTTTCAGTAATCCAATAATAATTGCTTGCACTTTTGCTTTTTAAGCTCTTCTATTAGAACTTCATTTATGATCTGTTTACAGCTTCTATGAAACAGCATGTATTCGGCAAAAAGTATCCTTGACTGGACGAGCTGACCCAACTGTTTGAACTACAAGCTGCAACTGTACTTATGTATTAAACTACACAATGCTCCCGCAGCAACGCGCGGGGCTAATCTACTAGTTTAAGCTATTTAGAAAGCATTTATTGTCTAAGTCCAAAATTTGAACTTGAAATAGCAATTAGCAATATTTTGAAATCGGGTTTTTAATCGACATGGTCGAGTCATCGATTTACCGGTTCGACTGCCAAGTCAACCTGGTTTTCTATAAAAAAATGAAAAAAATCAAACCCGACAGGGTTTCGAGAATCGAGTTAATTCGGGTCACTTAAAACCTGTCGGGCTAACCGTTAACCCGTTTTTTTTACCTACTTTTTTTGGCCGGAACCGGTTCAACCGGTTAACCCGGCCAGATCGACCCGAGTTTCAAAACATTGTCAATTAGTAACATTCCCACCAATTTGCCAAAAAAAAAAGACCATGCCGGCCTCTTAATTCAATAAGCTTATGTTTATTTTCAAGGGCAAATCACCTAAAAATGTAGTTAACTTGCCACTTTTTCCCATTGTATGTAACATTCTTTTTTTTTTTCTCATTCTGTCAATAAACCTCTATCGTTAGTCCTTTCTGTGTACCCGTTACCCAAAAAACCTGCATCGTTAGTCCTTTATACGAACGATCGCTAATAAATAACTTAAAATTTGGTTATCTTACGCTAAACTTGCGTCGTTGGTCCTTTATACTAACGATCGTTAAAAATAACTAAAATTTGGTTTCTTACGCTTCCGCCTGCTTTTTTCACGCTGCACGCTTACACGCCGCTCGCTTTAACACGCCGTCCGTTTTCTCACGTGTTTATCCGTTTTAAACGTTGCCTGCTTTTCCCGTTTCGTCCGCTTTTCACGTTTTCATCTGTTTTACACGTTTTCATCCTTTTAACATTTTCGTCCATTTTGCACGTTTTGTTCGTTTTACGTTTTCATCCGCTTTAACACGGTTTCGTCCGCTTTAACACGGTTTCGTCTATTTTTCACGTTTTCATATGTTTTACGTTTTCATCCGTTTCATGTTTTCTCATTAGCGGTTTCGTCTCGTTTTACACATTTTAGTATGCTTTAACACGTTTCGTCCATTTAAACACGTTTTGTCCGTTATTCACGCCATCCATTTTTTGCGTTTCATCCGTTTTACGTTTCGTCCGTTTTGCGTTTTCGTCATTGTTTCACGTTTCATCCGTTTTACGTTTCATCCGTTGTTTCACTTTTCGTTCGTGTTTGCACATTTTGTCTATTTTTCGCATAATAACACGAATGTTTTCGGCCGTTTACACGTTTTCATCTGCTTTACACATTTCATCCATTTTATACACGCTTTTTATGCGTTTACACATGAAAAACCGATGAAAGCGGAAAAAAGGACAAAACCATGAAAAATGGGCGAAAATGTGAAAGGCATTTAAAATATGTAAAACGGATAAAATGTAAAACGGATGAAAACGTGAAAACGACGAAAGCGTGTTAAACGGACGAAAACGTAAAGACGGACGAAAAATATGAAAATGATAAAACGTGTAAAACGGACGAAAACATGTAAAACAGATGAAAACGTGAAAACGGATGAAAACGTAAGAACGGATAAAACGCGCAAAACGGATGAAAATGTGTTAAACGGATGAAACGTAAACACGAATCAAAACGTGAAAATGGAAGAAAACGTAAAACGGACGAATACATATGTAAAACGGATGAAAACGTGAAAACGGACGAAAAACGTGTTAAAGCGGACGAAACGTAAAACGAATAAAACGCAAAACGGACGAAATGTGTAAAACTAATGAAAACGTAAAACATATGAAAACGTGAAAAACGGACGAAAACTTGAAAAAACGGATGAAAGCGTAAAAGCGTATGATAACGTGAAAAACGGACGTAACGTGTTAAACGAACGAAAACGTGTAAAACGGACGGAAACGTAAGAAACCAAAATTTTAGTTATTTTTTAACGATCGTTAGTATAAAGGACCAACGATGCAAGTTTAGCGAAGATAACCAAATTTTAAGTTATTTATTAACGGTCGTTAGCATAAAGGACTAACGATGCATGTTTTTGGTAACGGGTACACGAAAGGACTAACAATAGAGGTTTATTGACGAATGAGAAAAAAGAACGTTACATCTGATAGGAAAAAGTGGCAAGCTAACCACATTTTTGGGTGATTATATTTTTAAAGCGGTTAATTACTTAAAAAGTCATCAAACTTGTCACTTTTTGTTATTATGTCACTGAATTTTTTTTCTTATCATGTGTACTGAACTTCTAAATTTCTATCATTATGTGTATTTTATGACCATTTTACCATTATTTTTTTTAAATTTCGAAAGGTAAAATGGTAATTTTACATGGCTAAATAGTCAAAAAAAATACACACAATGATCGAAATTTGAAAGTTCATTACAGACAATAAGAAAAAAAAAAAAATGTTCAGTACACACAAAGACAAAAAGTGTCTAAGTTAGATGACTTTTTAAGTAATTAGCCAAATTTCATATGAAGTAGTTTGATATTGGGAGTTGATTTGTACACTCTTAAGATTGATTGACACACTCTAAAATATAGTGTTTTGATATTTATACCCTTACAGGGTAAAAATGAGTAAAGGTAATGTGAGGGTATAAATGTCACACACTCTATTTTAAAATGTGTCAATTAATTTTGAGAGTGTACAAATCACCTCCCTTTGATATTGCTTTACCTTATTCCAACATAAAATTATTGTCATACGCAAAGTAATTGTCATAAAAATGTATATAACTGAAAAGTATTACTGAAATTTTAATTATTACTGAAATTTTAATTACATGCAATCCGCGGTCGCAACATGTACCCTCCTAGTAACTAGGGGTGTTCATCAGTTCGGTTTTCGGTTTCGTGGGTTGTATGGTTCGGGTTAATCGGTTTGAAAATTTTAAAAGTCTAAACCAAAACCAAATCAAACCAATTTTAGAACGGATAAAACCAAACCATACACCAAATTGAAATTCGGTTTGGTTTCGGTTAAAACCAAGAAAACCAAATTCAAGTAAACTTCAAAATATAATCTAAAAGTTACAAATAAAAACCTAAAAGTTCAAATAAAATTACCAAATCAAAATGTCTCACAAAGTGCTTAAGTAAATTATGGGTGATAGATGATTAGATGATGTGTGAAATTATGGGAGGAGAGCATACGATATATGTGAATTTATAGAAATCAAGTAGGTTAATTGCTCCCGAGTCCTAGATATCGATATGCATCAATCCCGATTTAAGGAGTGGTTAGTTTATAAGATTTTAAATTATTAGGATTTTTTGTTAGGAAGATAATTAGATAAACATATAAAGATATATATTTGGTTTTTTCGGTTTGGTTTGGTTTAGTATTTGTCAAACCCAAAACCAAACCAAACACCAATTAAATACTTTGGTTTGGTTTTAAACCAAACCATACACCAATTAAAATTTTCGGTCCGGTTTTATTCGGTTTCGGTTTGATTTATATTTCGGTTTGTTTGGTGCCAAACCAAATACTGAACACCCCTACTAGTAACATTAAATGCTAGTAGTATGTTACTTAAAAAGTCAATGGCACAGGGAGTTAGCAAGTAGTAGAGACTAAGGACCTGAAAATGTGTCGCATGTTCCAAAAGTTCGGTATTTTGAGATGTGAGTTTGTTGGGTGCACCGAGAGACAAACATTGGAGAATATATAACCCAAACTGAACATGACATGATTAACTGATTGAGACGAGATACGATCATCACAACTGATTATCCAAACGGGTCAAATGAATTCGCGGGTCAACGTGATATTAGAGCAAAAACAGACCAAGTACATCCATGATTCAACCACTCAAAATAGTGTTCCAAAAGCAAACATAATAGTACTCAGTAATAAATTACAAAACCTTTTACGGCTTTCATTGTTGAGTAGTTTGATACTCAGCAAACATAATAGTACCATGTCATAAGTCATTCTAATCAACAACGAAAAAAGCGATAAAGCAATAAGCAAAACTTGCAACTACTAATATCAAAAACAAAGTTAGCAACAGCAAAATATTTCATTGAAGAATGAATAACTATCTAATGCTAAACCCATTTGACATTTTCATATTATTAATAGCAGGGCGTCATGATCATAAAACTGAATCATCAGCTCATAACAATAGACCGACTAATATGTGTTGTTAAAGTACCTCCAAGAACAGAAGAATGCTAAAATGCACAGTATCACAGAACTTTTAAACTCGGAATAAATATTGTATAAACCACATATTTTTGGTATCAACATAAACACAAGGCATGGTTAATAAGAGCCAAATTTTGGTAAATAAGTTCAAAACTACTAAGTTTGGGTAAATGAGTTGGGAATGTTGCCTCACCCTAACCCAAAAAATAAAGGGTCAGCCGAGTCAATCCATTTCAGACGCGAACCTGCAAGGCTCCATCCCAACCCGTTGATTCCGGGTCCGGTTCATGGCATCTCAGAAATTGCCACCCATAAGTATAGCTATATAATTCTTAAATACAATCTAAGACACTTTGGCATGAATTTATCCTACTACAGAAGTTAACATTTTTTAGTTTTTGTCTATATACAATCAGTCTTTCAAAAACAATCATGATATGAACCTTTAATAAAATCTTAATCTGTAGGTTTATAACTATAATCTTGATTCATATAGTTGCATGATCTCTGCTGAAAGTTTCAATAAACAGCAATCACGATATTGACTTTTTCCAACAATCTTTAATACAGAAAAAGAACAGAAATTTTATGGATATATCTCTAAATTACTTACAAACTATGTGTCATGATTCAACTTTCGAGCTTCAAAAGAAGGCCTAACATCATGACCTCAAATAACAATTCGGTTTATTAGATGAGTTATCATATTTGCAAAAATAAACTAGCTGCAAAAAGCCAAAAACTATCAACCTTTAAGTGTGAGTTGGTTACCTGTCTCTAAATGAAAAAGGTAAATACCCAACCATCTATGAACATTGAAACTTCAAATGATTCAAACAGAAGAACCTGCAAATCTGCATATGTATTTGCGTTTTCAATAGTACTTGATGCCAATATCCAGAGACTGGACCTCCCTTGCATGTATATAAATAAACATTTTCAAGCCAACATAAAGTAAAAAGTAACTATTGCACTTGCAGAAAACTTAATTTGGAAAATATTAACTGTTGTAACTTCATTAGACGTAAAGTAGCAATACAAAACTGTTATACTAATGTCAATACTTGAGCGCAATATGACGAGCAATAGAACAAGGTTGCCGAAAGATATTATCAAGTTGCTAACAGGAAAAATGATTAGTAAATTAGGATGACTTTTAAAGAATCATTTTTTTCGTTGTTTCTCATTGATCTATCTAGTTTACAGTCACACAATTCAATATTTGAAATGTGCCACACTTCACGCTTTTGTATCCCACAAGTAGAAGTTGTGCGTGTAACCAGGTTCAATTTATGTAATCACCCCCAATCAAATGCGGTGATTTACGTATAATCAACCTTCAATGTGAACAAAATTGTTTCTTTCTCATCATTTCAATGCTGTCTGCAATGGTAGATCCAGCGGTTCCAACAAAACCAAGAGACGCACAGCTACAAACAGTTTCTTCAACATGTAGAAGTATATCAGGTAACTTTTGACCCCTATGACAAACATGCTTAATCCCATCACTAGAAAAAGCTCCAAAATTCCAACCATGGCCCTCATCCAAAACTTTCTTTGCAGCTCCCTTAATCAATTCATCGTCTTCCGAAAGAAGAAACAGCTTAATAGAATCTGAGTCATTTGCTAGGTCCCCTAAATAAGTTCCAGTCCAATTACTAATGGGCAAATCCGTCATTACAAAAATATGGATGGGCAAACTCTCTTTTTGCCTTAACGAATCTAGTTTCTGTTTTAAACCCTGGAAAGTAGCACTCCGGTGGTTTTTGAACTGCCCATCCAATAGTCTAAGCTGTGCACACACAAAAGGTGACTTTATTGTGTGAAGAGCATATGCTTTCCCTGCATCCAAAATCTCCGGTACAAATGGAAGAAACTCAATCTTGTTAATCAAAGATTGTATCTTTTGATCTTTTGGAGCTTCACGTATATCAATGTATGACTCAGAGCCCTTATATGGACTCGTAAAAAGTGTACCAAATGACAAAACAGAGGCAGAGTCAGCTCTAGAACGAGGACCAAGTGTTTCATATACGTCTTTCCTTCGCCTAACAAACGAAATCTTCTTTTTTCTTTTTAACTCCTCGTCGGGTTGGAAAGAATCCAACGCCCCATTTTCAACATCTTTCTGATATGTCCAAACAGTAGTCCTACAATCTTCTTCAACAGCATATACACATTCATTTATGTCACCAATGTGCCCAGATAATACAGATCCACACTGCCTTAGTTTTTCCAACAAAGAATCATCCATCTTTGAACCTTTAGAACAGAAGTAGCTGACGTCGACATCACAAAACAAAGATACAAAATGACGGAAATCTATAACTCGAACCGCTGATTCAGAAACCAATGATGAGATATCAATCACATCTGCCATTGATACATATCTGCAATCAAGTATGTAGCAATAAACACCAAAATCAGATATCGGTCTCATAATTAATCTTATAACATAAATCCTCATCTCATATTTGACCTTATATATAATCAGACTCTGAAAGTAAAATTTAAAAAATTTCGAACCAAAAAAGTAGACAATGACCCACAATGTGGTATACGGATATAATTTCTATAGAAGTAACTATGTTCATAAAGGTTGCCGAGATCAGAAATAGCGTTTCCACAGTTAGTTTTTTACAAAACAAGGAAATCAGAAATCACGTGTAAATTAGTTTATTTTTTCGGAAAAAATTATCCAGAGAAAATTGATATTTTCTAAACTATCAAAGAAAATTACAACGAGGTTTTCCTTGTTTCCATTGTAACCACCAAAGCCCCCACCCCCACCCCCCACAACACACACACATATTCCTTCTTCAAAATGTAGAATACAACATTATCTAAAAGCGTTTCCTCCAACTAACTGCACCCTAAGCTATGTGTGGCAATCTCCATATGCTCAGTTGCTAGTAACGCTTATTTTTGGTTTAAACGTAAATCTTACATTTGTTTCTATTTATTTGGTACGACTATGTATACTCGTCTAGTTTTCGCAAACCAAATCAAGCTCAATAGATAAATAAATAAAAGAAGTTGGAATTTCGATATTTGAATATACCTTTGGGTTTGAATGAGTTCGATTGCATGATTCCAGACATTAAACCGCAACTCTTTGGGATCAGACACCCTAAATTTAGGACAACTACCAAGAACAACAGCATGGTGATCAAGAACAGGAGGAACAACCAATGTGCGATTAAGTATGACAGACATCAACACTGCGTTTTTGAATTCGGATAACTGGTTGCTGAATCCACTGTGTGGCGCATATGTAAGGAACTTGTGTGTTTTTTGAAAGTTGAGGCATTGAGTGGTTTTTGAGAAATTGGGGGCGAGCGAGTTGTTGTTGTTTGGAAAGAAGAATACGAGGAAGATGAAGAGTGAAAAAAGAGCGATTAAGATGAGGAGATGTTTGTTGGATCTGAATAATAATGCGTTCGTCTGTTTTTTTCTCAATCTGTTAACACCTTCCATCAGAATCCGGGATGTGATCTTAGAAGCAAATTATAAAAATGGCCCTTGTGGTTGACATATTTTGTGTTTTTGCAGATTGCCGAACCTTAAATGTCCCTGTAGGATATCGTCAAAGTCAAATTTAGGAAAGAGTGTATGGACGTACTGCAGGAGAGACTTTGTCACTTCCTTCCCCAACTAGGTGAAGATTTTGGTCTTGAGGATCACTGTCATCATAATCCATCGAGTAATCCTAAATGGGGGATATAATTTTCAGTGACTGAATTATATAAACTAATAAAGAAAAGTTACGAAAACAACACGAGTTACATAATGCTAGAATTTTAACTATCCTTCCATAGAGAAAAGCAAACTGCAGTCAGCAATTTGATTACTTCCTTGCTTTATCAAGTATACATAGTAAGGTATCTAATAAACCTACCGAATAGCTAGTAATTGACATCAACTTTTCTATACCACCGTGGCACCGTTACGCGCTTTTTAAAACATGTCCAGAGACAATTCAGTGGAGAGTCCAAAATTCCTGGGCATATCTTAAAAAGAGAAACCTTAAGAGGGGAAATTCATGATTTTATCAGCTACTTCGCTATATACCTATGAACTATGATACAACATTACTTCGCTAGCTAGTAACAAAGTAAACCATAAACAACAACACACAATTTGAAGATCAATCAATTCAATTCCCCCAAATTTCACACTTTAACTAATCAAGTAAGCATATATAAAACAAAAAACAAAAAAATCTACCTCCCTCCATTCGGTGATTAAATTTGACCGTTCGATTAAGGAGTGGAATCAATTTGAGAGAGTACGGTGATTTGATTCTGTGTTTTTAGTGTGCCTTCAGGGGGTGTTTTCGTGAAGAAAAAAAAAAAAGAAAAAAGGGTGCTTTAGTTTGTTTGTAAAGTAAATTACACAGTTGGTCCCTGAAGGTGTGCCAGATTTCATACGACATTCAAAAAAGCGAATTTTTGCTTTTTTAGTTCAGGATTTAGAAATATTACGTCAATGGTCCAAGTTTTTAACGATCGTTACTTTAGATAGTTATCTAAGTCCTCACGTGCTGCGCACGTGAGGGAAATTTTATCCGAATATTTGTTTTTGGCATTTTCTACTCTTTTCAACCCTGACTAACACTGTTCATGTATTGTAGCAATTGTAATTTTTTGTGAACTTATTTTTGTTTTTTTGATGCTGTTTGATCAACTGCTGCTCAGATAAAGTTAGTGTTGCTAAGAAACTTCAATGAATATATGTTAAGTGAAGTTATAACTGTCAGTGCAAAGTTAAGACTGCTAGTACAAACTTAGTGTTGTTTAAGGTTAAGACTGTTGGTTACAACTGATAGTGTAAGTTAGTACTATTAGGAATTTTGTTAGTACTGCTTATGAGATATGTATTAGATATTTATAGAAAAGAATTGACATACTTAGGAAAGTACTGTAAGCCGTGTAGGACTCCTTGGTATATAAAAAGAGGGGTATGTTACATCCACATAAAATCTTCACAAAAAACTCCCACTCACTGACGTGTCAGGGAGTGATTGGTTTTTACTGGGGTGTGAATCCTACAAAAAACCAATCACCCGCTGACACATAAGCGAGTGGGAGCTTTTTGTGGGGATTTTATGTGGATGTAGCAAAATCCATAAAAAGAGGTCCTAGGGCATAGAGTTATATATACAAAAGTCATATAATTCTTAGCTTCAAGGTTTCGTAACCCTAATACTTTGAGAGTATTCGTATTATTATTAATAATATTGGAGCTTGTTTGTTTGTTGAATTATATGTTTATTGTTTTACTGTTTCATTAACAATTCTTCTTAAAATTAAAGATTATATTTCGCATATATTCAAACACAGTTTCTACTATAGTTGTGTTAGATTTATCTAACATAACTAATCTTTTTACAAGCTAAGGAATTTGATCTAGTTCAAATGGGTCAACAATTGGGTCCAATTACTGAGAAGAAAAGGAACATCATTGTCAAGGACCTGAGGACATCACTGAGCAACAAGTACGAAGATCAAAAATGCTCGAAGATCTTGGAATTCATCGCCTTCCGCCTTCTTCTCAACAGTCTCAAGCTCAACATTCAGGAAGAAAAAGGAAACATATTGAGCTTGAACCTAAAATCAAGGTGCCTGGACTTGATTGCAATTTTGTCCCTCCTGCAGGAGTTCCCTTTGTCAACAACATGGTTATAGAAGAAACTGAGTATGGACTGTTCTTCATCGATGCTTATGGGAATCCAACCTTCCAAAGATGGAGTGACGTTGACCTTGTAGGGATTGATGCCTTGGTTGGATATCTGGTAATGGCGTAAAGACCACTGAAAATGCAAAGTTCTGCATGGGCACGGGGAAAATATCGTTGATAATCCTGACCAAGAAAAGCTCAAGTCAAATAGAGTAAAGCTGGAAGCCTCGGGATACTATATGGACTGAGGACGTTGTACACACTATCTTTTTAGCAATGTTTAGGACTGATGTAATCTATGAATAAAGGATGTTTTATGTTGAATCAGTGTTCTTTGCTTGCTTTCTTGTATCATTAGTGTAACAAAAAGACCTTTGCTCACTTACACTGATCACAAACACTTAGGCTATATTTATATCCAAATAGGGGGAGACTCTTGGGTTCACTCAGTACCCAAGTACCCTTAAACTTGGATTTGAATAGAAAATAACCAAAGTGTTAAATATCTATGAACATATACTAAGTCACTGAGCGAACAGTCACTCAGCGAGTCATCTTCAAGAAGCTCAGGACAAGCCTAAGAGAAAGACTTTCCATTCAGTGAGGCAGGACTCAGTGAATGATACCTGAGCCAAGGAAGAAGATGATGGGTTCAGTGAGTGATGACAATAACTCACTGAACCCCAAGTCTCCTCAGCAACTATAAAGATTGAAGACTTAAAGACTGAAGACCTGGAGACTGAAGGCTAAAGACTGAAGTAAAGGCGGGACAAGTTTGAAACGAATAAGGGGAGTCCTTATCAAGCAAAGGTCAAACTTTCCTTGAAAGGCTAAACACCAAGAGTAGTGTCATCATTGCTATTCAGAAAGCACCATTATCCTATACCCAAAGTAGTCACTTGTAACAAAGACAAAATATGTAAGTATTTTGTCCAACATAGCTTGTGTCACTTTTTTATTCTTTGTAACGGTATTACATTATACTTGTGTATAAATAGGATCATAATGTAGAAGTAAAAGTTTGCGGGTTTGTGCACTTAATGCGTAGACATTCACAAACAACTTTTACTCCTCCAAATACAACTAAGTCCCTGAGGATAGCTCAGTTAGTTTAACATAGTTGTACTTAAGCTTAGCTAAAGTTTAGAGAGGACATTACCATACTTGTGATTCAATCCCAAGTGTTGTTTCGCAAACACTTGGGTATAATTTTTTGTTAATCAAATAGAATTAAACGTTGAAAGTTGTGTCTCTTTTACTTTACGTTTATCTTTTAACAAAGTATTTTCATTACATTGCTAAGTCATGGAGCTTGGATAGATTAAGTTTGTAGTTAATTCTAACCAAGTTAACGGGAACACCAAGATTATGAAGAGCGACGGCGTCACATACCATAAGGTGACGCCGTCACATTAAGTCAACTACAAATCTGAAACCCTAATGAAGGCGGGCTGATAGCGTCACAATTAACAAGTGACATCGTCACATATGTAATTCTATATATATTTTCGCATTGTTTTCATTATAGAGGAGAGACACTTTTTGTTGGATTTAGATAACATGACATTCAAATAAATAACTACAAAGTATCAAGCGGAAGCGTATAGGATTTATTAATGAACAATTAATTAACATAAAAGAATATGCGTACCTTTTCTTGATTCTAGCCGAACAAGAATCAATTCCACAAACTAGCAATTAGGATGAACCCTAATTAGGGTTTATAGGATTATGTGAATTACCCTCACTGCTTTGTAATTCAATCCAAGATAATAACAAAAGTATGTTATTACTATGTTCTTGTACACACGCACTAAACCGAATTAAAGTAATGCTAGTTTTATCAAACAAAATAACTTGGTTAGTGGAAAAGTATTGAATTGACACCCAAAGGTGATGTACGATCGGTTTGGAGAAGAAAACACACACAAAACTTTTTTAGGGTTTAGCTAATGAGCACAAGAGATGGAAAAATAAAACCCCAAGCCTTGTTTATATACCCCAAGCAAACTGGGGGACAAGTTGGTTTTTCTTTCCTTGTTTTGTGTTCCCTAGGCCGATCGGTTAAGGAGTCCCAAAGGGATTCCGGAACCTTCCCAACTTTTGCAATTTGATCCTTTTCCAAATACATTTAACAACCGTTAATCCATTACATTAATTACTTAACGTCCGTTAGTTATTTCGCTTAATAAATAAATAAATACAACGTTTATATTTAATTATTTAACTTTAAATTCTCATACGTAAAGTGTGCAATCCCATAGTCTCGAGTTCGATCCTAACACACGCCTATTAATTTATTGTCCATAAAACCAATAGCTCCCACTGGACATATCTTAATAGAGTGATCACATTCTGTTAGCGTCTAGCAACACTTGATGCCTCTAGTACAACTCGAGCAAGGCTCCTGGAAAACCTTTTAATGATTTCTCATTATTATTATCCTTTGTTTCTAATACCATGTTAAATAAAGATATGGAATTAAGTCATTCTTTATTCAACCATTCTGCTTTTCGTTATTAGTGATTGAGCAAGATTACAAAATCTTCTCGAACATATTCGGGAGATTTTGGGCGTGGCCACGCAAACATCTTGTCAACCCTACGAGGAGCCCAAAGAAGATTAAACTCCAAAATAAATTTGAAGGAACAAATTCTATCTTGACTACGAGAATAACCCATGAACTTTGCAACACTTCGTGAAACAACCCTTATGACTACCGCCACGATAACGTTAAGTTGTTCCACGTATGCACTACATTCATGACACTTATCCGGTATCTCAAGTCCGAGGATAACTATTCATAATTTACTTATAACAATATCCATAAAGTAAATTATGTAGTTGGGATAAGTCCTATATTCAATTCATTGAATATCATCTGAAATTGGTATGCATTCTCATCAATATACTTTCAAGTATATTCTACCATATCACTCAGATTTGTCTTAGTTTAATGATACTCCCATATCATTAATTGACAACGGACGATTTAGAATAAATAAATTTACTCACGGATTAAACATGCAAATATAGGATACAATATATTATAAAATCAAACACACCAAGTATTTGATTTATTATAACAATTGTTTAACATCCTTTATCCAAATACCAAATAGATCAATGCATGAAAATTCCAGTTGATGAATTATGCCTCAAGTAATGGCAATCATACTTGTTGACAAGGCATAAATCAACCAACTTGATCTATCGTAATTTTGAGAATACTTATTTCAAGAATTCAATTAATGAAGTCCTTGTATGTGTGCATTCAACAATCCACATAATAATTAATAAAGTGTGTGACATCCTCTATCACCAATTTATGACAATTAAACTTCCAAACATTTTTAAGTTTAAAGTATTCTTATTCTTTTAATGTATAATGCAACTGCGCTCTTAGTAGCACAACTAGTTCACATGGCCATTAACAAGGATGAAATCCTATCATGACTAGTATTGAGTGTCATCTCAATTAAACCAGCATCATTGTATACAAACAACAACATGCTCATTAAAACTCCGTAAACTTTAATATCTTATTGTGTAATGTTTGATGTCTTCCAAAATTTCAAGTTTGAAACTGGTGACAATTTGCACAACAATTGACATATTATTCATCCATAGAATATAGGAGCAATTCCAGACTGAGGATGTAATTCTATTAGAATATTCATTACACAAGTTATCTAATAACTTTTAATTAGATATCAATGTTGTCAAATCATCTATCATTCAAGAATGATACAACAATTTGAATACACAACATGATGTACATGATGAATCTACAAGTCAAACTTAGATTTCATTCATGTTCTATCTTGTCAAAAGATATTTATCCATTTCCCAAATGATATATCATGTTTTATTTAGAATCATTTATTTTATCGCACATGTTTATTAACAATAAACATATATTTCAAGGTTGTATGTTTTAATTTTAAATCTTACAAGTGAAGTTTCATTCCAATCTAAGACTTAACATTTAGCTTACAAGGAATGTTGCTTACTATATGTTATACAACATATAAGATTTAAGAAACTTAACATAATACTCCCACTAGCTTTCGTGAATACTTAAAATTTATCTTATTTTAATTATAAATCGAAAATGAGATTTAATAATTAAACATAATAATAATTTCATAGATGCATGCATTTATCCATTCATGAATTATTTGCACTTCATACACTTTCAAAGATTATATGAATTCAAAAACCTTTCAATTTCTTACCGTCCTCGCCAAGTAATTTCTCAAGAAAGAGTTTTGATATTCCATTGTCATATTTCATATTAATGAAAACAAGTATGACAATTATCATCTTTATATATTTAATGTGTCTTAGGAAAGAATGTTCAATCACAATTAATTGCTTAAATATGATTAATAATCTTGTCATAAAACATGCATTAAATATGTGTACAATATTGTCCATATGATTTCTACATAGAAATTCAAACCACTAGGGTTTTTCATCTCTTTGAAGAAACTCATTTCCATTCTCTAGTCTAACTATTAAGATAAACCAAATTTCCAAAATTGATTATCTTTATGGACAGCATCTTTAACATTCATAGTATGAGTAATTTTCCCAATTCAATATTTGGTAATCCATCATAATGATTATCAGTTTACTATAATCCCAGAACTCATATTTCTCAAAGATATAAGTCAAATATCCGAGATATCCTTGCAGATCTATGAATGAAAATTCCCTCATCTTGAGGTCTATCATTTACATGTCTAACCTCATCATGATATTTACTAGTGTGTTTTAGAAGATTATGTATCTTGTAATTTTATCTTTCAAGATAAAAACTCCCACTTGCCTTTTGTAATATATAGACTATCTATATATACTTAGCAATTAGAGCAAAACTACATTGTTCTCTATTTGGGACATTACAAATACACATTGATAATTCTTGACATTAGTTTGTTAATAACCTATTCATAAGTAGTTTAACAAATTCAGAATCTTCAACTTTAAAACTTAATGTGATTCATCACATTCCATAATGAAATCATGTTTTATTAATCTTCTAGGTTGGAGTCATATTGAGTATATTCAATCCATACTCAATATTCTAACCTTGTTACTTTTTAAGAAAGAAGTTATGGTTATCATGAATCAAACAAATCAAATGGAGTTTGATTCTCCTAATCGAACATACCATCAACTTGTGGTATTCATTAGAATTTAATATTGTAATACAATCTAACAATATATAAGATAAACATATTCATTTTGGCTTACCTATTTACCAACTAAGTCAACTTAATGGTATAATAGACTTTCCAAGCCAATTACATGCTTTATAACACAAGTACCTTTTAACCAAGTTACTTCATATCCATGTCTCAACAAGAAACATAAACTCGTTATAATCCCATTATACGTTATAAATCATTGATCAACTCAATGACTTCTTGTATATGTCTTAATTAAAAATATAACAAGTTAACGCCTTACTTTATTATAAGTCTTAAAAGACTTTATGTTTATGTCTTTACAATGAATCATAAACATGTTTAACTAAAGTAATTATGAACACAACTCTTGGTTTCAATAGTAATTTCATGTTAATTTATTTTACTTCATAATAATGTAGGACTACATTATTTTTCATTTATGTCATTCCAAAATACATAAATAAACAAATTTGAAGTAGTATTAGATTACTTCATTTATGTCATTCTAATAATACATAAAAATCTAATTTGAAGTAGTCTTATATATCATTTTGACACATGTTCTAAATATTTGTCTAATTTAGAAACTGTAAATATGTCCATGCAAGATCTCACTTTACATAGAGATTTACTTTGTTGTTGCAATCTCGCCAAGTTCTCACATGACGTAAATTGCAACACCAAGTGTTTCTTGAATTAGATATGTACAAGTTATATTAGAATGTTGGTCTCTTACCTTGCAGTCAAGAGAATCCTTTAAATCATATATTTATATGTTGTACCTTGCACACAATATAGATTTCTCCCACTTGTGCATGGAACAACATCATGTAGCAGATAAACAACACGACATATGTTTGTTTATGTGACTAATATGATTGTGTCATTGATATTAGCATAACTAGTAGATGTAGAACCACTTCATTGTCTAATAAGGAAACATACATGACTATCCTTGCAAACATAAGTGTCTACAAGTGGAAAGTAATTATCTTAAGACATTCTAGAGATAACTCGGGTTACTACCAAGATGACAAAGCTTGTAACTCCCACCGAATAAGAGATCATTACATTAATTCCTTATTCAAGAATAAGAACACAACACTCCCATCGGATTTGACAACATTGTAAGTGTTTCATTATCCAAAGGAAAGAAAATAGTGTATTATTTACTTCCTACACCTTTGAGAAAGTCCATACATAACAATTACAAATGTACTTAAAAGAATGTATTCTACTATGTAGATGATGAATTTATCCATCAATGCTATTAACTTGAAAAAGCGGGCATGCAATTTCTTTCTTAATAGTTCTACTTATTCCAACAATTGTAAGTAGTACTTTTAAAAAAGCAAAACAACTAGATAAAATATGCTAGTTTGTCTTTTACCAATTATGCAAGAATTAGTCTAGCTTCTAATTTAATAACTCGTAAAATATGCAATTTTCTTAACTATTAAAATTTGTTTACGAGTTATGTATTTAGAATTTAGACAATTCTAATTGTCCTATCATACATTTCTTCATTCATGAAAAGGAATAGGGTTGAATCTCACTCTTTCGCGTGAAAAGAGGACTAAGTTTATTCTTTTAGTAACGTTGGCTCTACTAAAAAACCCTTACAGGTGTAGATCAATTTACCAATTCAGGAATAACCTTCATTTACGGTTTAATGTTGCATTAATACATTTAAAGAATTAGCAAAATTCAATTTTAGTATTTTCGATAATTAAACTTTTCAAGAAAATAAAATACCCAAGGTAATATTCATATAACCATAGAATTTTCTCGAAAACTAGGATCCAAATTATCGTAGTTCCATTACATCGCTTGATCCGCTAGTAACGAAAGCACATAATAGGGTAATCTGTCGAACAATAATTGGCAAACAATTTCCAATTCCTAGATCATTATGGGATTTATATTTTCCAACGCTATTGCAAATATAAACATGTTTCATACCATCTTATGCCATTGAGTCCAAGTCTCACTTCCTACTCAACTTAAGTGTCTAACTTAAAGAACGCAAATATGTCCATGTAAGGTCTCACTTTACATAGAGATTTACCTCTCCATCACAATCTAGCCAAGTACTCTCATGACATAAATTGCAACTTCAAGTGTTCCTTTTAATAAGATGGCATATAACTTAATTTAAAAGGGTAGTAGTTTTGATTTTATGTGGTCAAATCAAAGATGTACAAAATGTCATGCATTCATCTTGTAGCATAATTTTAATAAAAAACTTTTTATTACCAATTCATAAAGATCAAATTATCAAAGTTTTGATTGAGGTTTTGGGTTCACCAATCAAGGAATTTAGTGTTAATTATCATCCATTATACCGTACTTTTGCATAAGTGTAAACACTTAGTGTTTCGATAATTACCACCAAGTGGCGCATGGAATTAAAACTAATTCGCCTTAAGATGAGCTTGTACATTTTATGGCTTACTAAGTAGCTCCATTCGAACTTACAGAGGGCAGAGGACCGTAAGCGCAAACACATAACCTTAGACATCCATTCAAAGTGATCGTGCGCACTTCTTAAATAACCCTTTATAGTTCATTCGAATGGGTGAGCCGCTCACCATTGTACCAAAGTCACCAATCAATTAAACTATTGAAAACTTAACTCTTCCAAAACAAATCAAATTTCGCCATTGTTTAGTCCGTATTATTATTTTCTATTCAAAATTACCCTTTGCTTAAAACTGTCTAACATAATAAACAAACAAGTAACAAATAAAAATAACCTACTAAAAACAATGCGCACATAATAAACAATTTATACGTGTAAACAAGTAGTCACATGCAACTTATTCGATAAAACCCTATTAATAATCAATGTCTAGGTTAAATTAATGTATATATTAATTAGGGCTTTCACTCTCAATTGAGAGTGAGCCACATACATCGAAGAATCGATTATCGTAAACCCATAATTAATAATATACCAAATTGCACATAATTGATTCATTAATATATGTAATTGAGTCTTCCCAATTCAAGATTTATCGTAAATAAATATATCTTAACAATTAAACAATATCAAAGTAACTTATCCATGACAAATATGCATATATTATCATGGATATATCATAACAATTATACAAATAGTCACAAGATCGCATATTAAAAAATTCCATGACACATAACAAATTATTCATGAATTAATCACGTAACCAATATATTAATTCTAGGTTTTAATAAGGTTAGCAAACAATTTTCAAAACCCTAAAAATTTTATATGTGTCGACATTAAAAAAATATATATATATGGGGAACACCCCAAAAAAAAATTTATAATCGACCCACAAAAAAATAAACATAAACCCTAGATTAACATATCAAACAACATACAAGTATTTGTTTTATTACGCGTTTATGTAATTAATTACTCATTAAAAACCAATGACTCGTGATGCCACTGTTGGAATTAGATAACATGACATTCAAATAAATAACTACAAAACATCAAAGTATTCAAGCGAAAACGTATAGGATTTATTAATGAACAATTAATTAACATAAAAGAATATGCGTACCTTTTCTTGATTCTAGCCGAACAAGAATCAATTCCACAAACTAGCAATTAGGATGAACCCTAATTAGGGTTTATAGGATTATGTGAATTACCCTCACTGCTTTGTAATTCAATCCAAGATAATAACAAAAGTATGTTATTACTATGTTCTTGTACACACGCACTAAACCGAATTAAAGTAATGCTAGTTTTATCAAACAAAATAACTTGGTTAGTGGAAAAGTATTGAATCGACACCCAAAGGTGATGTACGATCGGTTTGGAGAAGAAAACACACACAAAACGTTTTTAGGGTTTAGCTAATGAGCACAAGAGATGGAAAAATAAAACCCCAAGCCTTGTTTATATACCCAAGCAAACTTGGTGAACAAGTTGGTTTTTCTTTCCTTGTTTTGTGTCCCTAGGCCGATCGGTTAAGGAGTCCCCAAAGGGATTCCGGAACCTTCCCAACTTTTGCAATTTGATCCTTTTCCAAATACCTTTAACGCCCGTTAATCCATTACATTAATTACTTAACGTCCGTTAGTTATTTCGTTTAATAAATAAATAAATACAACGTTTATATTTAATTATTTAACTTTAAATTCTCATACGAAAAGTGTGCAATCCCATAGTCTCGAGTTCGATCCTAACACACGTCTATTAATTTATTGTCCATAAAACCAACACTTTTGGAGGAACTTTGTGTGCAATTAGAGGTCTGAATATTACAGCTTTTGTAGGGTTTTTAGCCACCCATAACTCCATGTTTTATTGAAATTTAATATTCAATCCTTAATCATTACGATATGTCTATGTGTTGTGTGATTTCTTGTTTTTCTTTTCTTCGATCTAACATGCTTAGCTAAACTTATTAATGTTTACTTAGGGTTGCATGAAACCTAGTTATTGATTATTGATTGTTGTCTCTTGTTTAATTAGTTGTGAATAGCAAAAGGAGTAGGAAAACTGGCTAGGTTAAATATATTGCTAGCTTGAACGTCTGACTAAACGCCCAATTATAATTTAACTTGTTGTTCGTTGTATTTGATGCGTGAATTTTGTTTGTTGATGTTGAGAACTTAAAAGGGCATTCTTAGACACCGCTCAATGAGAACTTAGTTTGTAGATTTAAGGAGTGACCAACCCTCAATTGATATTAAAGAATACAACACTATAATTAAACAAGGATGTGACAATTCGACTAATCAATATGAGATAACTAGGAAGTAATGAGATTTTAAGTAAATACACTTTAACTATCATGCGAGTTTCTATCAATTTACTTTTTCGCATATTTAGTTTAATTATTAGTTTCAAAACCCAACTTTTTAAACCCCGAGATGTTAATTGTTTTCAATAAAATATAAAATACAAAAATAATTTTCTTTTTACCCTTAGACTTAAATCGTCATATACTTCGAGCCTACCCCACTATTCTCATAGAGAACGATCAATCCCCCATGCCTTAACTATACTACACTACAATGGTTAGGTATTATGCATAGGAGAATTTTAAAACTTAGTGTGTTGCAATCTGACGCATCATATATACATGCATACACTATACTCTTTTGTATCACCATACTTGTGCTTGTTTTTACTTAACCTTACTTACTAAAGTCCTTGCGGTTGATTTGTGGTTTAATTCGAAAGTTATTTATGTTTATGTACCGATTATGAGTATTATTGTAACAGATGAGAACCCTAGGATAGTTTGAAGTTGTTGGGATGATGAGAAACTTGTAACAATCGGTGAAAAGGACTAGGTATAGATTGTTAGTGCTGATTGGGGTTGAAAAAACTAGTTTTGGCGACGAAATAAACACTATAAGAGCCCGCTGTCATGAAACAGTAAAATGCTTAGACGAGTTTAATATTGTTGACATTAGGTTAAATAAGTAGAAACTAGACGCTAGGAGCTAAACGTGGTCGCTTGAACCACTAAAAACGGACGTAAAACGAAGAAGTTACACTATTATTAAGTTACGAGGAAAAATATAGTTTTAACTAGAAAACTACACTAATAGGTAAATTATGTTTTTATAAATTTAGAAATGGTTTTCGGAACATTAGATACGAGATAGGAAAATTTGGTAACATACGAATTTACGAACTGGTCATGCCGAAATTTTGTTAAACTTTGATACTTAGACTATTTTTCTCAAAAATAACTATATATAAAGACTAAACCGTCGAGCTAGATTTTTATAAACGGTAAAAATGAGTTTTTATTAAAAACACGCCAAATAGACAAAACTAGACCTAAAGTAATAAAATAGTTATTATCCTTAAAACACGCCAAAATGACAAAACCCGACAAAAAGACGAAATATCTTTATAAACTATAAAAGAGTCTTATTTTCAACACTTAAGATAAAAACGAGATTATATTTCAATACATAGTTATTTAAACTAGTAAACTCGGAAACATTTTTTAAAGTGTCTTACATAACTTGACGTAAAATGACTTTTTACTTACAAAACTAAAGCACAAACATGTCATGGTGATACAAAGTCTAGAAAATACTTTTTAAACTTATTGCATTTCATTTAAGTATAAACTAAGTCAAACCATACTTACTTAGGTCGCGTGTCGGAGCCGATACCTCCTATACTTTGACATACTTTTCTCGGTTCACATACTTTTCTGAGGTGAGTTTATAGCCTCACTTTTAATCTTTTAACTACATGATTTACAAACTTGGGGTGAGAAACATGTTTATTTTACCTTGGACCAAATTACTATTTTCTTTGATTAACTATTACGGCCTAGCCTAAGCACTGTAACCCACTATGCCCATTATAATGAACCGTCAGTTCCTGCGGGAAGCGCGAGTCCCATAAATAGATCTATCAGGGTGACTCCCCCGTTCAGTTTGACCAAAAAGGCGAAAGCAATGTATACCATTTCAAAATTAGAGTGTCAAGGGTTAGACACTTGCCGGGCCTTTATATCACGTGCTTATTTGCATGCTCCACTGTCCTAATTTCGGTGTCATGATTTTAATGCTAGTGTAATAGGCTTTTGTATGGCATTATATTCGTTGTAATGTTCATATGCTTAAAAATTTATGGTCCACTTTACTGCTTTACATTAATCCTATGAACTCACCAGCGTTATGCCGACTTTGAAGCATGTTTTCTCAAGTGTTTATTATTCCTGCTTGAATGCAAATCTTATGAAAATTGGAACATGCTCTTTGAGTGAAACATAAAAATTACTATTATATGTGGAGTTTGGATAGATCATGTAATTTCCAATTATATTCTAATGAAAAGGATGAAGTCCTGAAGGTTCCGGAGTGAATGAAATGGTCGATAAGATGTTGGGAAAAGATGTCAGAGGTGGCGTTTGAACGGGTGACCCCTGTTGTTCCTAATCCGCGTCCCTAGATGACAAACTATTATGATTATGACACCGATGATGCATCGAGAGCTTTGACCAACTTGATTTAGGTTGATAACGCCCTTGAAGTTCACTGTAAGTTGATCATTCCAGTTTAAATTATAACCATTACTATTTTCTGTTAGCAAAATGCCTCTTTATACAATGATAAACTCAAATTAAACGTTTCATTTGTGAGGTTGACATTATTTAAGGATTAGATACCGTTTTCTCCACATTTTTTTTTCCTAATTTTGTTTTTTTAGGTGATCGAGCTTAGTTAAATTGGTTTCTCTCCAATGTCAAGACAACTGATGCGGGCAAAACGGCGTTCCCCAAGTTTTGGTGAAAAATGGATCAAATAGCCAATTTTCCACACCTATAACTAACCTGTTTGAATGGCCTATTATGCCACATTCCAGTTTATCATGACTGAGATTTCAAGTTAGGCGTACTCTGGAATCACAGTTAATTTCAACTCTTTTACATAGTTTTTTTTTTTAATTTATAGGATGACTATAAAAGGTGTAAGTAGTTAATGAGCAATACAAATGACCCCTTTATCATAAATTTTACTTTTTTCATCACTTATTTTTGGAGGCGTTTGGGGAAGGCAAGTCTCATGCTCATACAAAGTTGTGTTTTCTATCTTAGAAGATGCGTTTTCTATATTAGAAGACACTTTTTTTCATTATTTTTTCTTTAGCACATTTGATTTAAATCGATCAGATGCACCTCCAAGGGAAGTTGAGCACTCACAAGTTCTGTCTAGACTATCGCTTGGCTCCATAGTGACCAAACTATAATAAGCTAATGTTCTATTCTAGAGGTGTAAGGAATGCAATGGATCGAACAATACAAATCTTATGAAAATTGGAACATGCTCTTTGAATGCAACATTAAAATTACTATTATCTGTGGATTTTGGATAGATCGTGTAATTACCAATTATATTCTAATGAAAGGGATGAAGTCCCGAAGGTTACAGGGTGAATGAATTGGTCGATAAGATATTGGGAAAAGATGTCGGAGGTGGCGTTTGAACGGGTGACCCCTGTTGTTCCTAATCCGTGTCCCCCGATGAAAAACTATTATAATTATGAAACAGATGATGTGGCGAGAGCTCTGAACAACTGGATTTGGGCTGATAACGCCCTCGAAGTTCACTATAAGTTGATCATTCCAATTTACATTATAACTATTACCATTTTCAGTTAGCAAAATGCCTCTATATACATGGATAAACTCAAATTAAATGTTTCATTTGAAAGGTTGACATTATTAGATATTGTTTTCTCCAATTTTTCCCTTAATCTTGTTTCGTTTTAGCTGACTGGGCTTTGTTAGATTGGTTTCTCTCCAATGTCTAGACAAATGATGCGAGCAAAACGGCGTTCCCCAAGTTTTGGTGCAATGAAATAACAAGATGCAGTGTTGGCAAGACGTAGCAGAATGAGAGAGAATTTCCCTTCATTTATTCCCAAGGTTCAGCCCCAACATTAGCACATGTATGTATGTTTTTAGCATTTGGTTTATTAGTTAGAAATTTATGCAAAAAAACATATTACTTGCTAATCAGGACTTAAATCTATTTCTATTGAACAATACTAATACTGATTGATCTAATTGGACAATTTAAACAATTGATGACAATCATTTTTTGTTTTTGGTTTTTCTTTTTCATTAAATTACATAACATTCATTTCGCAACTGCAACTCTACGCTCTTGATACTATTCTGGTTAAAAATATTTATTCATGTCCCAGTTTGTCTTGAACGCGCTAAAATGTTTTTCATTTCAAGGTATGCAAGCAGTCGTTTCAAGGTATCTATATATATCACTATGTATCAACACTTTAATCTACGTGTTCAAAACATGCTTAATGGGTAAATTGAGAAGATTTTGGTTTGGATATGTCCTTTAGGATATATTTGAACTCGCCTCCAATTTGGAATTTTATTCCATATTTGCTTCACTTCAAGATTTCTCTTTTTATATTGAGTTGTGTCTAAACGGGGTAAGTTTAATTTTACAATCTATCATTCACAACTATTATATCATGACATTAGGTTGAATACATGTTTGACCGCTTTTCTCATTTTAAGTTGTGCTTATACAGAAACACAATGCTTCAAAATAATGTCTATTTGTCATATGTTATTTAGGTGCTAAAAGAAAACCACACAAGTTATGTGTAGTATAAACTATGTGTCTGAAATAAGATGTTTTATGTTACGATGATGAAAGTCACTTACGTATTTGATACATTTTCTTCAAACAATTCTATTTAGAAAAAGTTACTTAAATGCACTTCATTTATTCAGCTGAGTATCTCCGATCAAAACTACACATAATAACTAAATACATATAACCCTTGCAAAGCGAATGATTCTTTAAGGTGAACAAAGCCCGTGCATCGCACGAGCCATGATGCCTCGTTTCACACTAAAGAATGAAGGTTTATCTGATCTATTATATCTATTAAATATAACAGGGGTCCGAGGGTTACCACTTACCATCATCAATTTGAATTTCGTTTTCTTTTCTAAATATGTGAGATTTTGTTTTTGTTTTTGGAATGTAAAATATTTCACATAAAATAAGGTTATATACTAGGGTTGTTAATGAACCGAACTTTCAGTGAATATTTCATGAACCGCGTAATAAAATGTTTGTTTAATTACATTTGTTTATTAAATGAACAAACATGAACAAGATTTTATGTCTCTTTATTTGTTAACCATGTGATAAATATTTATACTATATTTATTTGTTAACCATGTGATAAATATTTATACTATATTTATTTATATATTTTATATGTAAGTTCGATTGGGCATGGCCTCAATCGTTTATATGTCCAAGCTCATGCTTGAGCGCGTTTATTAAACGAGCTCCAAATTAAACTTGAGATAGTTAACTTGAGCTCGAGGGGCTCACGCGTAGCTCAACTTATTTATACCCTAAGAACGACTAGGTGATGGAACGAGTTTGAACTTTGTTTTCGTTCCACTGTATTTGTTTTTTTTATCGTGTTGGGTATTACTACAATAGTAATAATGTGTTGATAGATGGTAGTTAATGTACAAAGATTGAACCCTACATGGATGGTAATTCCATATTAAATTTTGAACCAACTCTAGTGCCATATATGGTTCATATAGACTCGGGTTAATTGCCAGAGCGACAATGTGGACTAAGGATTGCAAGGTTAGGTTAATCTATATTGACAATCTAAAAAACAAATAGTATAATGGTACATGAAAATACAATTGGATGTCACAACGATGCAAAAAAGTTAAAGTTCATCGTCTTGATTGGTGTAAAAAAGTGTTGCAAGTGTTTTCAACTGTTTCTTATCGATGTTGACAGCACTTGAGTATCATATCTTGTGTTTTCATGTGCTTATATAGTGTGTCCAGTCTCAAATGGATTGCCATGATTAAAGTAATTCAATGACTATGATTTACTCTTTATACAATTATACTATATGTATAACTAACATTCCACACTTTTCAATATATATTCCTTTAAGATCTTAGATCTATCCATACTCTTCCATTACCGTCTTGAACAGTGTTGATTTAGCATGATGTTACAAGTAGACATTTTAGTACGGGAAGTGATTTGCACATTTCATCATTTGATTTGCACACTTAAAATGTTTGTGTTATGGCATTTATACCCCTACATCACTTAGTGGAATGTTCAAATCAAAACACAAATATTAAAGATATAAATATCAATCACACAAAATTTTGAGTATGCAAATAAATTGATGGAGTGTGAAAATCATCTCCCTTTTAGTACTATTGTCAAAGATACATGGTGATAATTATGCTATGGCCTATGAGGCATAGTGGGCGTAATATCATATAACGGGCGACAATATTAGTGTTAAGAGAACGTTCTTATAACACTTTTTTATAAATCCTAAACTGAAAATTTTAAATAAACAAACCCTGAAAGTGGGAACAGTATGTTTCTTTACGCTATTGAAAGCCAATTTGGATCTGTTTTGTGCTCCATCTTGGCCCAATGTCAAGCCCACCAAGTTTAAGATAACAGTAACATATTACACTTTTTTATTTTATTTTTATTATTATTATTATTATTTTGTCCTTCATACTAACAAAACACATTCACATGATCACATCCTTTCTTTTTTTTTAAAAAAAAATGAACTTTGCAACACAATCATGCAATATTAAACCACTAAGTACATGTGTTCGGACGAAATTATGCAATTTTTAGATTATGTTGATCATGGTTTATTCAATTTTGACTTTTCTTGACTATTAAAAGATTTTTATTTCGTCAATGTGTCAAAATCAAGCTTACCTATTGCTCAATATTCTACCTATTGCTCAATATTCGAGTTATTTTTTCTTGATGTGTTTTCTTATATTGTGTTAAAGATTTCATTCAATTGGTGAAACGTTTATTTAAACTTGCAATTTCACATCTTTTTGAGTTTTGATTTGGACTTCACTGAATCAAAATAGGACCAGTTAATCAAATAAATTTTTTGGTCTCACACGTATGTTGAAATTATATACTATGACAATCATATATAACATAATATATCAAAGAACATGTGGAAGCGTATAAGAACGTATAATAAATAATTAACTAACATAAACATAAAGTATGCATACCTTTTTATTCTAAATTCAATGCTAATCAATTCTACAAAACTAGCAGTGATGAACCCTAATAGGGTTTATAGGATTATAAATTACCTCATCGCTTTGTAATTCAATCCAAGATACCAACAAAGTATGTTAGCACCACGCTCAGACACGCATCTAAATCAAATTAAAGTAATGCTAGTTTTAATCACATCGAAAATATTTGTTTTGGAAAACAAAAGTATTGACACTCTACTTGAGGTGTACGATCGGTTGGAACAAGAAACACACACAAAACAATTTTAGGGTTTGATAACGAAGACAAAGAGAGATATGGAATACGAAGACCCTAGGCTCAGATTATATCCAAAGTAACTTGGTGACCAAGTTAGCAATGGATTGGGCTTTGGAACCCCTTGGCGGTCGGTTTGAGTAATCCCAAGGATTACGGAACTTTCCCAATCTCTATTTTATTATTTAGTCCTTCCAATTAACATTTTAACGATTGTTAGTCCATTACACTTAATTAACTTAACGTTCGTTTTATATTTCGTGTAATTAATAAATAAATATAACATTTTACATTTAATTATTAACTTTAATTCTCATACGTAAAGCGTGCAATCCCATGGTCTCGAGTTCAATCCTAACTCACGACTACTAATTTATATCCATAAAACTAACAGCTCCCACTTGAATATATCTAATACAATGTTAAATAAAGATATGAAATTAAGTCATTCTTTATTCAACTATTCTGTTTCTCGTTATAAGTGATTGACCAAGATTACCAAATCTTCTGAACATATTCAGGGGAGATTTTGGGTGTGGCCACACAAACATCTTGTCGACCCTACGAGGGGCCCAACAAGATTAAACCCAAATAAATTTAAAGGAACAAATTCTATCTTGACTACGAGACTAACCCACAAACTTTGCAACACTTCCGAAACAACTTTTATGACTACCGGCCACGATAGCGTTAAGTTGTTCCACGTAAGATACACTACATTCATGACACTTATCCGGTATCTCAAGTCGAGGATAACTATTCATGATTTACTTAATAACAATATCCATAAAGTAAAATCATGTAGTTGTGATAAGTCCTATATTCAATTCATTGAATATCATCCGAAATTGTATGATTTCTCATCAATATACTTTTAAGTATATTCTACCAAATCACTCAGATTTGTCTTAATTTAACGATACTCCCATATCATTAATTGACAACGGACGATTTAGAATAAATAAATTTATTCACGGATTAAACATGCAAATATAGGATACAATATATTATAAAATCAAACATAACAAGTATTTGATTTATTATAATAATTGTTTATTATCCTTTATCCAAATACTAAATAGATCAATGCATGAAAATTCCAGTTGATGAATTATGCCTCAAGTAATGACAATCATACTTGTTGACAAGGCATAAATCAACCAACTTGATCTATCGTAATTTTGAGAATACTTATTTCAAGAATTCAATTAGTTAAGTCCTTGTATACGTGCATTCACCAATCCACATAATAATTCATAAAGTGTGTGACATCCTCTATCACCAATTTATGATAATTTAAACTTTCAAACATTTTAAAGTTTAAATTATTCTTATTCTTTTAATGTATAATGCAAATGCACACTTAGTAGCACAACTAGTTCACATGGCCATTAACAAGGATGAAATCCTACCATGACTAGTATTGAGTGTCATCTCAATTAAACCAGCATCATTGTATACAAACAACAATATGCTCATTAAAACTCCGTAAACTTTCAAGTTTCAAACTTATTGTATAATATTTGATGTCTTCCAAACTTTCAAGTTTGTAGCTGATGACAATTTGCACAACAATTGACATATTGTTCATCCATATGATTTCTACACAGAGATTTAAACCACTAGAGTTTTCCATCTCTATGAAGAAACTCATCTTCATTCTCTAGTCTAACTATTAAGATAAACCAAATTTCCAAAATTGATTATCTTTATGGACATCATCTTTAACATTCATAGTATGAGTAATTTACCCAATTCAATATTTGGTAATCCATCATAATGATTATCGGGGTTACTATAATCCCAGAACTCATGTTCTTCTCAAAGATATAAATCAAATATCCGAGATATCCTTGCAGATCTACGAATGAAAATTCCATCATCTTGAGGTTAACATTTCATATTTAGCCTCATCATGATATTTACTCATGTATTTAAGAAGATTATGTATCTTGTAATTTTATCTTTCAAGATAAAAAAAACTCTCACTTGCCTTTTGTAATATATAGACTATCTATATATACTACAAATACACATTGATAATTCCTGACTTTATTTTGTTAATAACCTATTCATAAGTAGTTTAACAAATTCAGAATCTTCATTTTTAAAACTTAATGTGATTCATCACATTCCATAATAAAATGGTGTTTTATTAATCTTCTAGTTTGGAGTCATATTGAGTATATTCAATCCATACTCAATTGTTTAACCTTGTTACTTTTTAAGAAAGAAGTTATGGTTTTCTAGAATCAAACAAATCAAATAGAGTTTGATTCTCCTAACTGAACATACCATCAACTTGTGGTATTCATTAGAATTTATATTGTAAGACAATATAACAATATATAAGATAAACATATTCCTTTTGGCTTACCTATTTACCAACTAAGTCAACTTAATGGTATAATAGACTTTTCAAGCCAATTGCATGCTTTATAACACAAGTACTCTTTAACAAAGTCACTTCATATCCATGTCTCATCAAGAAAACATAAACTGTTATAATCCCATTATACGTTATAAATCATTGATCAACTCAATGACTTCTTGTATATGTCTTAATTAAAAAACATAACAAGTTAACGTCTTACTTTATTATAAGTCTTAAAAGACTTTATGTTTTTGTCTTTACAATGAATCATAAACATGTTTAACTAAAGTAATTATGAACACAACTCTTGGTTTCAATAGTAATTTCAAGTTAATTTATTTACTTCACAATAATGTAGGACTACATTATTTTTTATTTATGTCACTCCAAATACATAAATAAACAAATTGAAGTACTATTTGTAGAAAACTAGAAGGGGGATTGAATAGTTTACCAATTAAAAACTTTGTTTTGAAACTTATTGAAAGATCAATTGATATTGATCTTAGATATGTTTATGAAATATGCGAGCAATATGTAAAGAATAAATAAGGAAATAAATGATCAAACCACAACAAGTTTTTTATAGTGGTTCGATCTACAAGGACTCTTTTTCCTTGCCCTACTCCACTCCCCGAGTCTCACACTCGAGAGTTTAACTTCACTAGTCAACAAGCTCCTTTCACCGGTGGAGAAACCTTTACACTTCGCTTACACTATTTCCGACACTAAGCTAGATGTCGAGTTCTTTCCAAGGGTACAACTACTCCCACACACAATGTATTTTGAGGACTAAAATACTAACCACTCACACTCACAAGATTATGATGGTTTAATGCAACAATGAAGTATGAATCAACACAAGATCATACAACACTAAACAAACAAGACTTCCAACTTCTCGTTTGAAGCTTGAATGTGACTTGATCTTCTTTACTACAAAGAGATCACTAATATGATATGAAACCGAGTTAGAAAGGTTAGAGAAGATATGTAAGAGAGTATGATAGAAAGGGATGGAAAACTACTTGGTTTGGCTTTGCTATTTATAGCCAAAACCATCGCTAGCACTTTTGACGGCGGACCCCTGAAAGGGTTCCGTCTGCTATATATTTTTGCGTCACCGGTCGACAAAGAAGATATCAAGATCTTACCAAAGTCAACCATATCTATGTAAGATTGTGTAAGATATGAAGAGTACAAATCTTCACAAAATATCTTGTCACACCCCAATTTACTGCTTTGCAAATGAATGGAATTCACGGGATTGATCGTCATAGCATCACAATCACAGTTATATTGAACGACCTAAAGTGTCGTTTGGAAAATACATCGTTTGATTTAATAAAATAATCGAGTTACAACATAGGTCCCAAAAGTTTACAAAGTTTGCGGAAATATAAATATAATACAAGTCCAAACGATGTTTTTGAAAGAAAGTGCCATAATGTACAATGTTATAAGTGGACGCCATGACTCAAAAGGTGGTTCCTAAACCATGTCATGATGATAATGCCTCGCCACTCGAAAATACATTGCTAAACGGTCAACAATAATGTTGGTGAGAAATCATAGGTTTATGTAAATGTTTTATACGACTACGCAAGTATAGATCGTGCATGACAATCATGTCACGTAAAAATGTTACCGGTATGACAAACATGTCACATAAAATGTTACAATTGCTTTAAGCCCATGACACCAAACGAGACTGTTCATAATGTAGGCCCCAAAAGAGTGTTTGCCGACAACTCAATAATGTTATTAAATGAGATGCATCCGTATGACTAGTTGGGATTCACCAACCCGGATGGAGGCGCCACCTCGATAGATCTATCCACTCACCTCGCTTCTAAGATTAACGGTTCATGTTCGTAATGGGACTTTCAATTGGCAAATGCGGTAACTTAAGCAATGTAAATGAATTTAACATACTTGGTATCGTAATAAAATGTTGTGCAATGTATTCTCCCGTAGGTTTGAAATGAAGTAAAAGCTTGAATAAACGGGCTATGAAAACTCACTTGATAAACCGGTGTGATGACAAGAGGGAGTACACCGAGGTGTATCGAGAAACTTTAACCGGACCTATTACGAATGATATGATATGTAATGAGTTGAAATGTAATGTTATGCATGCTTTTCGTATGTTATTTATACCATTTGCGAGTTTTGAAAAAAAGATATTACTTATCGTCGAAAAATACTCTTTTGACGTCTTGACCATTCTTAAATCACTTTATAAGTATTTACGTCAAAATGTCATCCTACAATGGTTTCGTAATGATTTATGGTGAAATTATCACTTTTCGTCGTAAAATAATGTCACGGAAATTTCATGAAAGTGACAAAATGGCTTTGAAAAACTAGTCGTAAAATGGTGTACGTCGATCGTTAGGAAACGAACTCGACGGTTTTGGAAAGCTTGTATCAAAATCTAAAAGTTTCATTCAGAGTTTTCGACATAAAGGTCTCGATCATAAAGATAATAAGGGTTAAAGATGGTGATTTTGTCTAATTGTTGTATAAAAAGTGAGTTTCGCCAAGTTTAAGCATCCGTAAATAATTTATTAAAACTCCGCTATACAAACGGTTGGTCGTTTTGAAAAATATGCTTGGTGATCTTGATTTTACTAGAAGACATTTCGCTTCAAAAGTTCTACATCATAGTTAAAAACGCCTTCAACATAGTCATTTTAGTTACCGTAACACTTGTCTCGTAAAAATAATATAGTTTTCGAAAATAATAGTTACTGCAATTTTATGAAAACGTATATCTTTGTCGCTTCAAACCGCTTTCTACGTATTATACGTCCTTAGCTTCGTATCAAAGTATACTAATATATTTTTGACAAGTCGAAATAATTTGTGAAGCTTAAGGCTCGCTTTTTGACTCGAATAAGATAAAAATAGTATGCTGAAATTTCTCAAAAATATATATTTCGTCGTCAAACTTTAAAAATTCATAACTTCTTCGTTATAACTCCGCTTTAATCCGCTCAAGCGCCACGGATTCGCTTTTAAAGTATATTTTCTAAATATCAAGGCCAAAATTCGTGTTTCACTGTCGGATTTTCCAGAAATTCAAAATAAGGACAGACCACTTTATATACTTATCAAAAATAGTTTTCTCGCACTCAAACCTATTCTAATCCCTTCAAATCAACTCCAAAGCTAATCTAATCCTACCATACACCTTCTTAGGGTGTCATGGGTTCCTAAACATCATCAAGACCAAAGTATACCAAGGGGATAATTATAGGATGACTTTATATATATAAAACTCTAAAAATCATGGAAAAATGGTATAAATCAACATAAGTCATGCATGTTTGCTCCAAATATGAAGAAATACTTATGAAATGATAAGGAAAATGGAAGATGTAAATGATATGCTTACAAGTTAATATGATGAGGTGCAAAGAACCAAGGTTAGCCTAAACACTCTAGGTTTTTATTTCAAAACCTTAATAAGAGTGTTATCTAGATTGTAATTAACTTGAGCTTGATAAAAATTTTGTGATCCCTTGTAAAAACCTTGTAGAACCGGTTTGGAGTGAAGAACAAAGAGAGAAGGAAAATTTAGAACTTGAATTATTTGTGATAATGAGTGAAATGAAAGAGTAGGACTTAAGTAGTGTACAAGTATGTACAATCAAAGAGAAAGAAAAAAAATATCACCAACTAAGATACATCCCCCCCCATGGCCGGATATGGGGGGATTGTGTTTCACAAAATATATATTTTTTTCTTATACATATACTTGTGTAATATTTGTTAAAAGTGTAAGAAAAGTGTAGGAAATATGTTAATATTAATAACTTGTAAGGTAAATGGTACTTTTAGGTACAAGTAAAATTTTAATAGATCAAAATAGAGTATAATGATATTATAAAAATTGTAAAAATACATTCCTTGTGAAATTTGAGTGATACAATAATTATCGTGTAATTTTTTAGAAAAACGTCGTAATAATATAAATTTTAACGATTTATGTACAAAATAAATTTAGAACACTAGGTAAACTCAAAATATAGTTTTTATAAACTAAATATAAGTATAAAAATATACCGGGATCATTTTTGAAATAACGGATTAAATGTTTAAAATAATAACTTACGCGATAGCGTTTATTTAATATAAAATTTACGCGTTTAATGTGAAATGCAATGTCATGAATGAACTAATATGATGCAAATGATGTTTAATGAAATGTAGACTAAACTTAGTCCATATGAAATGTTCGTGATGATATGATCATGAATTCGCCGCTAAACCTTTAAGGTTACGCGAATTTGGAACACGTAAAGCTAGTTTACGATAAATGTTGAAATGATGAAGCATGAATTGTTTCGAGAAATGACCTGAAATTGCGAGTTGTCACATTCGCCCATCCAAAAAGGAATTCAGTCCCTGAATTCAGTTCGTGTTAGTCTATCGAATCTTTGAGTTTGTGATGAATATCGAGGAGAGAAAACATGGAGAAGTGTTGTTACGGTTATCGGTGATTGAGAGTGTATAAAACATCATAGTAAAGAAAATATCGGATGAATCTCTTATAAGTAACACTTTGAATTGGAACATGTGAAAATTTTGCTTGCACTAAGATTTATAATAATCGCTCCCAACATAACGTGATCCTCCGAATTAGACATAGTTAGCTAGGCTATGCATAATTAAGGAACGATGACGTGACGTTCGGTTTAGTTGTTATAACTCTCAATGTTTACAAGGATTTAAACCGTGTCGTTAAAATGGTCGATAAAGTAAAAAGAAGTAAGATTCTCGTAAGTAATAACAAATCGGAAAGAAAATAAGTACGATAGATGAGAATATTTTACAACGAGTGGTTTATCAAAAGTAGTACATCTTAAGTTATAAAGATTCGGATGCGATGGAAAACATAAACTTAGTACAACATAGTACATAAAGAAAAAAAAATAAGACTGTTAGTTTCCGAACTTCTTTAGTCTTCCGCCATTGATACCTTGACGAGCTTTGCCTCCTTCTAACATGTATGCATTCCCATGAGCACCTTCAACTTGTTGATCTTGGTTTTGAGGACATTGATTCCGATAGTGTCCTTGCTCCCACATTCGAAACATGTGACTACGGCTTTACCTTTACAATCCCTTGCTAGATGTCCCTGTTTTGCATTCGCGGCACTTCAAGGTGGCAAAGACCCGAGTGATGAAACTTACATCTAGTACATAGTGGTTGAGTTCCAACATATCCTTTTCCTTTGCATTCCTTAGCAAGGTGTCCCACTTTTGACAGATAAAGCATATACCACATGGACCATCATGATGTAACGCGCATTGATGACATCGTGGTAAGTTTCAAGATAAGTTCTTTCCTTTGTTGGTGCAAAGAACATAAACCCCGCGGCTTCTTGTCTTCTATTCGTTGTTGGTGATGGTTAGTGCTACGGCTTTGGTTGTTGTTGTTATAACCTCCTTGGTCATTTTCCCATTTTCTTTTGTTGTTGTTGATTTGATTATCGTCGTTGTTGTTGTTGTTTTGGTTATTGTGGTAGATGGTATGATTGTTGTTATTGTTGTGGTGGTTATTGTTGGTGATATTTTCCTTTTTACAACTTGAGCCATGAGTATGTGAGTCATCGGTAGATTCTTCAATTGTTTGTGGATCGAAAGGAGTTACATCTCCTTGGATACTTTGTGAAAATCCTCCAATGAAATTCTCCAATAGTTTCTCATTGTCCAAACCATAGTCGGACAAAGAACACCAACTCTTGAAATCTTTTGATGTAAGCAAGTCTAGCAGTTCAGCAGCTAGTGGCCTCTGTGAATAATGACTATTGTTGCTCGTTCTTTCCTTAGTGCCTCGGCTATATAATCATCTACATACTTTTGGATAGCAACTAGTGTCATTTCTAGTGCATTTTCTTGACGCCATAACTCTTCAAAATAAAAGGAAAATGAGACGTAGTCAAATCCTATGTTAAGAATATGCGCCTAAAGAGAAGTGATAAGAAATGGTAAGTTTAAGGTTATTTTTCAAAATGATCGACGGGTTCTCAAAAGATGGGTTATGAGATGTTGTAAATGCTTCAAATGTACGATGGTTTAGTGACTTAATGTGTGAATAAAGTGTAACTCGACATGTTAGTGGTGAAACAAAGGAGTGAGAGTGGTCACCTATTTAAAGGTTCATCTCGGCATTCAACGTTATCGGTGATGAGTCGATTGATGTGGAAATTGTGATAGGGATGACAAGGAATTCTCCACATTAGAGTATGAAGAAAGAATAATGGAATGGGCATTTAAGAGGCATCCATGTGACAATCGATATGAAATGAAAGTAAATAACTCGAAAATGTACGTATAAATCGCATGCAAAGTGAACATGCACTTATGATGAAATGATGAGATGCTATGATAATGTAGTTATAGTCTAGGTCAATGATGCAACCTAGTTCTCTATAATCAAGCTCGATGCCAATCTGTCACACCCCAAATTACCTATTTTGCGTGGAATGGAATTTCGGGATTGATTGTCATAGCATCACAATCACAGTTATATTGAACGACCTAAAGTGTCGTTTGGAAAATACATCGCTTGATTTAATAAAATAATCGAGTTACAACATAGGTCCCAAAAGTTTACAAGGTTTATGGAAATATAAATTTAATACAAGTCCAAACGATGGTTTTGAAAGAAAGTGCCATAATGTACAATGTTATAAGTCGACGCCACGACTCAAAAGGTGGTTCCTAAACCATGTCATGATGATAATGCCTCGCCATCGAAAATACATTGCTAAAACGGTCAACAATAATGTTGGTGAGAAATCATAGGTTTATGTAAATGTTTTATACGACTACGCAAGTATAGATCGTGCATGACAATCATGTCACGAAAATGTTCTTGGTATGACAAACATTTCACATAAAATGTTACAATTGCTTTAAGCCCATGACACGAAACGAGACTGCTCATAATGTAGGCCCCAAAAGAGTGTTTGCCGACAACTCAATAATGTTATTAAATGAAATGCATCCAGATGACTAGTTGGGATTCACCAACCCGGATGGAGGCGCCACCGATAGATCTATCCACTCCCCGCTTCTAAGATTAACGGTTCATGTTCGTAAAGGGACTTTCAATTGGCAAATGCGGTAACTTAAGCAATGTAAATGAATTTAACATACTTGGTATCGTAATAAATGTTGTGCAATGTATTCTCCCCGTAGGTTTGAAAATAATTAAAAGCTTGAATAAACGGGCTATGAAAACTCACTTGATAAACTGGTATGATGACAAGAGTGAGTACATCGAGATATATCGAGATAATTTAACCGGACCTATTACGAATGATATGATATGTAATGAGTTGCAATGTAATGTTATGCATGCATTTCAGATGTTATTTATACCATTTATGTAGTTTTGAAAGATAATACTTATCGTTAAAATTACTCTTTTGACGCCTTGACCATTCTTAAATCACTTTATAAGTATTTACGCCAAAATGTCATCCCACAATGGTTTCAGAATGATTTATTGTGAAATTATTACTTTTCGTCAGTAAAATAATGTCGTCGGAAATTTCATGAAAATGACAAAATAGCTTTGAAAAACTAGTCGTAAAATAGTGTACGCCGATCGTTAGGAAACGAACTCGACGGTTTTGGAAAGCTTGTATCAAAATCTAAAAGTTTCAGTTCAGAGTTTTCGACATAAAGGTCTCGATCGTAAAGATAATAAGGGTTAAAGATGGTGATTTTGTCTAATTGTTGTGTAAAAAGTGAGTTTCGCCAAGTTTAAGCATCCGTAAATAATTTATTAAAACTCCGCTATACAAACGGTTGGTCGCTTTGAAAAATATGCTTGGTGATCTTGATTTTACTAGAAGACATTTCGCTTCAAAAGTTCTACATCATAGTTAAAACCGCCTTCAACATAGTCATTTTAGTTACCGTAACACTTATCTCGTAAAAATAATATAGTTTTTCTAAAATAATAGTTACGCAAGTTTATGAAAACGTGTATATCTTAGTCGCTTCAAACTGCTTTCTATGTATTATATGTCCTTAGCTTCGTATCAAAGTATACTAATATATTTTGACAAGTCGAAATAATTTATGAAGCTTAAGGCTGCTTTTGACTCGAATAAATAAAAATAGTACTTGCTGAAATTTCGAAAAATATATATTTCGTCGTCAAACTTTAAAATTCATAACTTCTTCGTTATAACTCCGCTTTATTCCGTTCAAGCTGCCACGAATTCGTTTTAAAGTATATTTTCTAAATATCAAGGCCAAAATTTCGTGCTTCACTTGTCGGATTTTCCAGAAATTCAAAATAAGGACAGACCACTTTTATACTTGTCGAAAATAGTTTTTCTCGTACTAAACCTATTCCAATCCCTTCAAATCAACTCCAAAGCTAATCTAATCCTACCATACACCTTCTTAGGGTGTCATGGGTTCCTAAACATCATCAAGACCAAAGTATACCAAGGGATAATTATAGGATGACCTTATATATATATAACACTAAAAATCATGTAAAATGGTATAAATCAACATAAGTCATGCATGTTTGCTCCAAATATGAAGAAATACTTATGAAATGATAAGGAAAATGGAAGATGTAAATGATATGCTTACAAGTTAATATGATGAGGTGCAAAGAACAAGGTTAGCCTAAACACTCTAGGTTTTATTTCAAAACCTTAATAAGAGTGTTATCTAGATTGTAATTAACTTGAGCTTGATAAAATTTTGTGATCCTTGTAAAACCTTGTAGAACCGGTTTGGAGTGAAGAACAAGAGAGAAGGAAAATTTAGAACTTGAATTATTTGTGATAATGAGTGAAATGAAAGAGTAGGACTTAAGTAGTGTACAAGTATGTACAATCAAAGAAAAAAAATATCACCAACTAAGATACATCCCCCATGGCGGATATGGGGATTGTGTTTCAAAATATATATTTTTTTTTATACATATACTTGTGTAATATTTGTTAAAAGTGTAAGAAAAGTGTAGGAAATATGTTAATATTAATAACTTGTAAGGTAAATGGTACTTTTAGGTACAAGTAAAATTTTAATAGATCAAAATAGAGTATAATGATATTATAAAATTGTAAAATACATTCCTTGTGAAATTTGAGTGATACAATAATTATCGTGTAATTTTTAAGAAAACGTCGTAATAATATAAATTTAACGATTTATGTACAAAATAAATTTAAAACACTAGGTAAACTAAAAATATAGTTTTATAAACTAAATATAAGTATAAAATATGTCGGGATCATTTTGAAATAACGGATTAAATGTTTAAAATAATAACTTACGCGATAGCTTACGCGTTTAATGTGAAATGCAATGTCATGAATGAACTAATATGATGCAAATGATGTTTAATGAAATGTAGACTAAACTTAGTCCATATGAAATGTTCGTGATGATATGATCATGAATTCGCCGCTAAACCTTTAAGGTTACGCGAATTTGGAACACGTAAACCTAGTTTACGATAAATGTTGAAATGATGAAGCATGAATTGTTTCGAGAAATGACCTGAAATTGCGAGTTGTCACATATCTAATGAAATCTTCCAATGATTTCCATGATGCATCACATGATGTCATGTGTTGTTTTTCTATTTTTAGAAATATGCAAATACATAAGTAATGTTTAGTTTTTAAGAAACTAAAACATTCTAAAAACTACTATCATACATTATGCTTAGACTCATATTAAGATATGATTAGTCACAATGTAAATGCTTAAATGATGAAGATATTGTTTGAAAAAGCTTGTTTTAATATCTATTACACTTAACAAGCTTTAAGCTTTATGAAAATTAAATTTACTTTTGTCGTTAACAAAACTTAGGTAAAGATCAAAAATATAAATAACGTTTAATGACGATATTTGTATTAACAATCTCACCCTTTTTGTTGAGGACAAAATATAAATTTTATTTTTATAAAAGATACAAAGATTGTACAAGAGTTATAAAAATATTAGTTTTAGAACTTGAAAAGGAAATGATAATGCAAGTGTATGATGTTTGACTTTTTCGAAAGTCAAAGTATTCACTAGTTGATGCATGATGTTGACTTTTCGAGAAAGTCAAAAAGTATGCGATTGACTTTTTCGAAAAAGTCAAGTATTACCAATGAAGTATCATGTTTGAATTTTCGAGAAAGTCAATGTATGCGGTTTGACTTTTTAGAAAAGTCAAATATAAACAAGTTCTATGTTTTCTTCCCTTTTTGTCTCAACAAAAGAAGAGGCGATGCGAATGTAATGAGCGATCCATTATCTCCCTCGATCAAAGCTCCCCAAATTGGGTGCTTAATGGGAAGATACATGGATTGTGAAAATAAAGCTAAAAAATGTTAGTAATAATGATCATTCACAAGCATTTCCAAACACTATGCAAAGGCACCAACAATATAGAAAACACCATTCATTAGCTAAAATTTTCATGAATAAGAATCATGAAAGAGAACACAATGATGTGTTTTAGTACAAGAAAAAATAATCCTAAGAAAAGAAAAACTTAGAAATGCTAATCTATGACCATTCTAATGAGATGGTGGATGAGAAAGAGCGTTGAGGCGCTAAGGATGTGATTGAGGATGAACCTCATTTCCTCTTGAAGTCATGGACCATAACCCGGTCCGATCAGCGGTTTGGGCGGTTTGCTCACAAGTTGAGCAACCATGCCTAGGGGGTAGTATGTTTGGTGAGGTTGTGGTGGTGGAATGGTAGATGTGTTGGTGTTGGTGGGGATGTTTGGGGTGGTCATGATGGAGGCTAGCAAAGCATTTTGAATTTGCATAGTCTCACTTAGGTGAGAATCCACCATGCCTTTAAATTGGTGGAGTTGTTGGAGTTCCGCTTGAATCTCCTCTCGTGTAGGATTAGCATCCCACATGCACTCCTTAATGTCCTCCATGTGAGGGGACATTGATGTGGGGAGTGGGTGGTCCCCATACAAAGGACCATGGATGTATTTGTGAATAGGGTGGAAGAGAAGAGGTTTTGGCCCTAATGGGGCGTTTGGGTCAAAAGATGGCCTAGGTGACTTATGAGCAATCCGCTCAATTGTGCCAAAGGATGGCAATGGTGGTGGATGATTTGGCCTCGGAGGCAAGTCTTCCAAGTCCTCCAAGAAAGGATTTGGAGAAGTGGGTGGTGTGGAAAACAACTCCAAAGGAATGAGAGTTGGAGACTTTGGCGGTGAGGGTGTTTTGGATGTTTGGATGGGTGCCGGTGGTGGTGAAGTTGGTGTTTTTGTGGGTGGTGGAGTGGTGATCACAATTGGTGATTGAGTAGGAGTAGCGAAGGTTAGGCTTGTATCATCTCGTATGGGGGATGAGATTGTGAGTGGAGAAGACTCGGATGAGGAGCTCAAGTTTACGAAGCAACAAGGCCTCACGCTAATTCTAGCGGTTTTCTTGCAAGGTTTAGGAGAGGATTTTGTCATTTTGACTTGTGTTTTTCTTTGCTAGATGATGGTAAGAATGAAGAAGGTGTGAGGATGATCATGGTAAAACCTCTCAATTTATAGAACTGAATTTTTTTGGAGAAATGTGTTTGATTTGATGTTAAACCATAGAATGGATGAGGTTCCTAATGATTTGGAAGTGGGTTAAATGCTAGTCATATCACCCAAGTCAAGCCATACAAGAGAGATGGAGTGAAGAAGCAAAGATTTGCAATAAATGTGTTCTAATGAGTGGAATTTCCTAACAATCAGATTACCCACGGATTTCAAGGTACCAAAAATTTGGTTCCTTCCTTTATGCCAAAGGGCTCCTTGGGTGAATTTTTCAAATTTTTGAATTTTGGTGGGAAATAGATTTCTTATATTCCTAAGTGAATTATACTAGTTCTAATAAGTGTATAAACTAGTTAAGATTGACCTACAAGCAATGGATGATAATTTGGAATGACTAAAGAATCGAAATTCAGAAAGTTACCTAGAGGATCCACGACACCAAAATTTTACACAGACGAACCCCTAAAAAGGGTGTCGTCTAGTCCGCCTGTACAGGTACGGCGATACCATTTCTTATAACAGATGGAACCAAATCGTTGGTGTCGTCTGATCCGTACAGTGCATAAAAGTTCACAGAGTGCATTTTAAGGTGTCGGGGACTTTTTCGAAACCTGAAATTTTTCTCAAAACATGTGACACTAAAAATTTCTAGTTAGGAAAAGTAAATAACACATGTACAAACATAATAGAGCATAGATTTTGAGCAAGGCCAAGTGATTTTCACATTATAGTGAAAATGGGTAAAATTTGATAGCATACTTGTGCTATCTCCCTGCATAAGATTGTTAGCATACATCATTGTTTCAAGTTATATTATCATCCTACAAGATAAAAACAACCAAATTGTATCAAACATTAGAGATAATGTATTGTTCCAAACGCTCCTTGAAATTATTCTCACTTATCCAACTTCTTGTAGATCTTGGTCATCATTCTACCAAGGCACTTGAACATCCCCTTGGTTTGCTTGAACTCCGCCGATTCATTCTCAATCTCGGGAAGAGATGCATAATACTCTTGAGGTGGAAGGCGAGAGTTTGGAAGACCATCATCGGAGCTATTTGATGATGATGATGATGATGGAGTTGGAGGTTTTGCTCTCTTTCCTTTTGTCTTAGCAACTCGTGCATCACTCAAAGGTACAAAGATGTGAGGGATGAGCTCATAGTGAAGGTGCATCCCTTTTGGGCTTGGTGGAATTAGTGTAAAGGATCTATAGAGACGGGTGAGAAGCATCCCGTATGGGAGAGCAACCGATCCTTGTGTTGGAATATCAATCATTCTCCTAGCAATGTAGTAGGCTAAATTGAATGGTTGGCGGGTGGACAAGTTGTAGAGCATATGGCAAAGACAAGCATTGATGTGATCACTATTTCCTATGGTGCTAATGACGTTGGCTCTAAGTATTTCTTCCCATTTCCTAAATTCGGGCTTAAGTTCATTTAGCTCCATTCCATATGGATCTCGGTTCACTTATTTTCCTTTTCGGGTGACTCGGGTAGTATCTCCCCTTGGGATAAATAGGTGTTCACGGATGACATCCTTATTTTCTAGAGGTGTTTGGTAGGGAGAAGTGCGGTCATTGATTGCATCAAGACTGGTAAGTGACCACTTATCCGAGTAGACACAAGTCCCTCGGTTGGGAATTCCTAGCAATTGAGCAAAGTTGGCTAAGGTGATGGTGTAGTCGTTTTGATTGATTTTAAACCTAAGACAAAACTCATCATCATCTTCATCACTAAAGCCGGTCACACTAGCATAGAACTCTAACACAAACCTAGGACAAATTGGTTCATCGATGTCAAGAAGACAATCGAATTGAATGGCGGCTAGTTCTTCACGGAGATTGGTATTTTCAATGAAAGATGGGTGAATGGTTCTACCTCATGGAAATACCTTGATTCTAGACTCTTAAAGATTTCTACTTGTTCCTGGAAAGTACTTTGGTTTTGTGATGTTTGGGAATATAGCCAAGGGTGTCCTTGTGATCATAGAATCTTGCGGCTACCATGGTTATTCCTAAGAGCAAGAATTAATATGTTAAAATTGAGAATAAACTTTAACGTTTTGGTTCTAGTGTGTGCCTATATGAAAACGATTTGGAGTTGCGGTTATCTCGACTCATTTTATGCACAAAAATGGTTTAGTGGGGGTGTTTGGCAAATGCCATGAGATAACCCAAATGCTCCTAATTCAATGTGGCTTCATTTGAATATACCCGAGAATGCATATTAGTTATGCAATACCTTTAGTATTCAAGAGCATTCAAGTGATGAAAATCTAACATTTCTATTTGTATTAACAATGAAAAAATTGTTTTCCTACAAGTGAGAAGCTTTTCAAATTTTTTGACATGGGGTGTTTGGTTATTTGAATAAGGCCTTATAGTCATTATCTATTGATTAGTGGGAAGCATGATTTGTTTATGCAATATGATAATGTAGTACCTAATTTCAATGATTAGTTATGCAATTTGCCAATTGAATTCATATTTAGTATAAAAGCATACATAAACCCCATGTAATGATTTGTAATGGTTTTGTGCACAAATAAGAATCCTAGACTCAGAATTAAGAGATAAAATGTAGTTAGGATACTTACAATGATGTTATCTTCAGTGATTAGTGAGTGGGAAGGTGTCAATAATGAGCTTGGTTTAATGTTTACACGTTTTGGTAAAGTGGGTTTTGAGGAAGAAGATGTTTTGTAGGTAGCAGTTTTGTAGATGAACACGGACGACGGTACCAAATGTTTGGTTCCGTCCATGTTGTCGTTGGTGCCGTGGCTACGAGAGAGAGTATACAAAACAAAATTGTTTTGTTTGACTATTCTAATGTTTTGGGCTATGTTTATCCTACATGTTTGGTTCCATTAACCCTAAACCAAGTCTAAGGAGATTAAAGGTTCTCGTTTAAGAGGCTTAGTTAAGATGTCGACAATGTTGTCTTCGGAGGATACTTTCTTGATTGAGATGTTTCCTTTTGAACATTGTCATGAAGAAAGTGATGATGGATTTCAATATGCTTTATGACGAGCATGTTGAACGGGATTCTTGTCGAGATCGATGGCTCCTTTGTTGTCATAAAGTATAACAATATCGTTGAGATGAATTCCGTAATCACGAGAGCTTGCTTCATCCAAAGAGCTTGTTGACATGCTTTTCCAATGAGACGTACTCGGCTTCGATGAGTTGAGATGGATAAAGCCGTTTGCTTCTTTGCAAACCATGAGGTGAGACAATGTCCAACAAAAGTGCAAATACCACTTGTACTTTTTCTATCGACATAGTCACCGGCATGATCCAGTCGGCATACACTATGGTTTCTACACCCGTTCCTTTGGGATACCATAATCCTAAACACGTTGTTCCTTAATGTATCTAAAATCCTTTTAAGGCTTCTAAGTGTGATGCCTTTGGGTTTTCTTGAAAGCGAGCACATAGACAAACACTAAACATAATGTCGGGTCTACTAGCCGTAAGATAGAGTAGGCTACCAATCATTCCTCTATATTTAGTGTTATCTACGGATTCACCTTCCTCGTCCTTGGTGAGTTTAGTGTCCGAGGACATGGGTGTCTTAGTTGGTTTGGAATCTTCAAGACCAAATTTCTTAAGCATGTCTTTTATATATTTAGATTGGTTAAAAAATATGCCATCTTCTAGTTGTTTAATTTGGAGTCCTAGAAAGAAATTTAATTCACCCATCATACTCATTTCAAACTCGTCGTGCATGATTTTAGAGAAATCATCACATAGCTCTTGATAAGTTGATCCGAATATGATGTCATCAACATATATTTGAACAATGATAATATGTGACTCCTTTTTCTTGGTAAAAAGAGTATTGTCTACTAATCCCATAGTGTATTTCTTATCAATAAGAAAAGTCTTAAGTCGGTCGTACCAAGCTTTTGGTGCTTGCTTAAGACCGTATAATGCTTTCTTGAGTTTGAAGACATGATGTGGTTTCTCAAAGTCGGTAAAACCGGGAGGTTGAGCAACATACACTTCTTCGTTAATAAACTCATTAAGAAATGCACTTTTAACATCCATTTGAAATAATTTAAAGTCATAAGCACATGCATAAGCAAGTAATATTCTAATAGATTCGAGTCTAGCTACCGGTGCATAAGTTTCATCATAATCAATCCCTCTTGTTGATTATAACCTTGTAACAAGCCTAGCTTTGTTTCTAGATACTATACCATTTTCATCCATTTTATTTCAAAACCCATTTCGCTCCAATTATAGTTTGATCTTTGGGTTTTGGAACTAATTTCAAACATCATTTCTAACGAATTGGTTTAACTCTTCTTGCATGTCAATTACCCATGATTCATCTTTTATTGCTTCATTTATGTTTTTCGGTTCAATGGTGGATACAAAACAAAAATAGTTACTTTGATTTTGGGCTTGTGACCTTAAGGTTCTTTGATTAAGTTGTCCTATGACCTTTTCTAAAGGATGATTTTAGATTCTTTGATGTTTACAATATCTTTATTTATGGCTCATCTTCCTTGTTATTATTAATTATTTCTTGACTTTTATCATTTGACTTTCAACTAAGTCATCATCTACCAAAGGTGATGTCTTAGAGGAGGTGGACTTTAAATCGAATGTTATGTTCAACTATTCCCGACTATCATTGTTTCTTTGTTTAGGACAATGTAAGCTTTACTAGTTTGAGAATAACCTAGAAATACACCTTCATAAGATTTTGGGTCAAACTTGGTGAGATAATCTTTAGTATTAAAAATGAAGCATTTACAACCAAAACTCTAAAATATCCTAAAGTTGGCTTTTACCTTTATAAAGCTCATATGGTGTTTTATTTAGGAAAGGACTGATTAAGACTCTATTTAAAATATATGTAGAAGTGTCAATCGTTACACCAAAACTTTTGAGGAATGTTTTGTTCATTAAGCATTGTTCTACTCATTTCTTGAATTGTTCTATTTTTACGTTCTACTACTCCATTTGATTGAGGTGTTCGTGGAGCCGAAAAGTTATGTGTTATACCATTTGTATCACAAAAGTTTCCAAATTGAGTTTCGTTGTCAAATTCACGACCATGATCCGTTCGGATCGACACAATTTTAACGCCTAGTTGATTTTGAATTTTCTTGCTAAGAATTTCAAATTTATCAAAAGCTTCATTTTTAGTTTTCAAAAACAACGTCCAAGTGAACCTTGAGTAATCATCTACTATGACCAAAGTGTATAAGTTTCCTCCGTAGCTTCTTATAGCGGATGGACCAAACAAGTCCATATGCAATAATTCTAGACACTTTGATGTGGACACCATATTTTTAGATTTATGACTACTATGGGTTTGTTTACCAATTTTGCAAGCGTCGTAAAAGTGTTGGTCATATTTTAGTTTTGGTAAATTCCTAACTAGCTCTTTTGAAGATAGGTTTTGTATAAGTCTCATATTAGCGTGACCTAAGCGTCTATGCCAAAGAGATGAGCTATCATCTAACGTTGTTAGGCAAAGTTTGTCATTAGATGTTTTATCTATTTTCATGACGTATATGTTATTTTTCCTAACTCCTTTAGCTATGGTGATACCATCTTTAGTATTTTACTACCATTTTCATCAAATAGTACTTTATACTTTTATCACATAATTGGCTAATACTAAGTAGATTAAATCCTAACCTATCTACATGAGCAACATTTTCAATAGTTAGGGAGTTATGAGCGATCGTACCTTTGCCAATGATTTTGCTTTTGAGATTGCTACCAAAAGTGACATTACCTCCGTCATACTCTTGGTATGATGAGAAGAGACTTTTGTTGCCCGTCATGTGCCGTGAGCATCCACTATATTTTATCCATTCATCAGGTTCCAATCCAACTTTCAAGCATACCTAAGAAGCAAATAACTCAAGCATTTGGTCCCCAATATCTCATGGGTCCGTTTGGGTTAAACATACCATTTATTTGATTCATGTATGGAAACGATGGGTAAGAGTTCCATGACATGTAATCTGGAGTTTGATATGGTCTAGGAAAGTTTTGATTCCAACCGTTGTGTTGGTTGTTGGGTTGTACGTTGTGGTTGCTCTTAGGAAAGGGCGTTTGGCAAAAGGTGTTTTATATCGTTGTTGAGTATTTTTGATCTAAATTCATTTTTAGCAAGTCCTATTCTCGATGTAATAGCCGGTTTTAGTTTAGCACTATCCTTGGTTTTCTTTGTTACTTTGACAAATTGAAGACGGTCCGTATTACAAACATTACATCTCTTTGAAGTACCCCGGCACCATTTTGTTCAACGGACGGAACCCTTATTTTGGGTCCGTCGTCCGTATCGCATCGCAGCTAGCTTTGACAGTATTGTTCGTCCCTTCGGCGCTTTTGTTTTGACTCTTTGGAATTAATACCTCATTAAATCCTAGCCCATTCATGTCTCCTGGTGTTTTATGAATTTTAACTATTTCATCGGCAAGAGCGATGTTTTTGTTAAACCTTTTAAATTTAGAATTTTGTTCGATTAGAACATCTTGTGTGAGCTTTAGTTTTTCTATTTCAAGATTAAACTCTTGACATGATTTACAACCATCGTTATTTGTTTTTCCTTTTTCTAATCGTTTTGCTTTTTCTTTTAACTCATAAACTTCATTTTCCAAAAATTCCTTTTTGGTTTTTAAGAATTTATTTTTAGTTATGATTTTTAGACTTAGCTCACACAATTGATTATATTGTTTTTGCAAAGTGTCATCATCAATAGAAGAATAAGAAGAGTCGGAAAGTACCTCGTTTGACTCATGTGCCATTAGAGCGATCTCTTCCTTGCTTGATTCTTCATCATCTTCACTATCACTCCAAGCACCACTTACAAAAGCTCGTTGAGTTTTGCTTTAGGTGGCTTGGGACATTCTCCTATGAGATGACTTGCATCACCACATCTAAAACACTTTCTTTCACCTTTACCCTTTTGTCATCCCGATCTTTTCGAAATGGTTTCTTTTCTTCTCGAGGTTGTCTTACAAACTTTCCTCTTCTTCTAAAGAACTTCTTAAAGTCTCTAACGCCATGGCATACTCCTCATCTTCACTACCGAGCAAGATTCGTCATCATCACTTGATTCCGCCTTTGCTTTTAGAGCAACGGATTTGATCTTCTCCTTCTTCCTTTGATGATCTCCGAATCTTTCTCCATCACCATTTCGTGTACTTTGAGGTTACCGATTAACTCGTCTAGTGACAATTTTGAGATCTTTTGATTCTTCAATAGCGATCACTTTAGCTCCATTTGGGATGGAGTGCTCTAAGAAATTTCGACAAAGTTCTTACTACGAAAAGATTCATCAAGTGCTTTAAGTGATGTAATAATAGTATTAAAGCGAGCAAAGCCACAATCAATGGTTTCATCTTCAGGATAACAAATTGCTCATATTGTTGAACAAGAAGATCAATTTTGTTATCCTTAACTTGTGAATTACCTTGATGTGTAACAATCAAAGATTCCCAAATATCTTTGGCGGTTTCACACATAAAAATTCTTTCATATTCTTTTCTAGGTAAAGCGTTATAAAGCATCATTTTAGCTTCATTATTTTAGCAATTAATTTTTTGTTCATCAATGAAATATCCTTTGTTGTAGAACTAAAATCCCTTTAACAATAACAAACCAAAGATCTATATCTTTTGATTTTACATATGTTTCAAAACGGTTTTCCAATAGATAAATCCATTGGTTTCAAAGAGTGGTGGTCTTTGCATAGATTGCCCTTCTTTAAAGTTTTCGTAATCCATGGATCGCTTCAAGTTTATAAAATAAAATTATTTTAGAAATTCTTGAGCAACGAGGCTCTGGTACCAATTGTAGAAAGCTAGAAGGGGGTTGAATAGTTTAACAATTAAAAACTTTGATTTGAAACTTATTGAAAGATCAATTGATATTGATCTTAGATATGTTTATGAAATATGCGAGCAATATGTAAAGAATAAATAAGGAAAGAAATGATCAAACCACAACAAGTTGTTTATAGTGGTTCGGTCTACAAGGAATCTTTTTCCTTTCCCTACTCCACTCCCCGAGTCTCACACTCGAGAGTTTAACTTCACTAGTCAACAAGCTCCTTTCATCGGCGGAGAAACCTTTACACTTCGCTTACATTATTTCCGACACTAAGCTAGATGTCGAGTTCTTTCCAAGGGTACAACTACTCCCACACACAATGTATTTTGAGGACTAAAATGCTAACCACTCACACTCACAAGATTATGATGGTTTAATGCAACAATAAAGTATGAATCAACAGAAGATCATACAACACTAAACAAACAAGACTTCCAATTTCTCGTTTGAAGCTTGAATGTGACTTGATCTTCTTTGCTACAAAAGAGATCACTAATATGATATGAAACTGAGTTAGAAAGGTTAGAGAGAAGATATGTAAGAGAGTATGCTAGAAAGGGATGAAAAACTACTTGGTTTGGCTTTGCTATTTATAGCCAAAACCATTAGCAGGCACCACGGATGGTGGACCCCTTGAAAGGGTTCCGTCCGTTATATATTTTGGTGCCGCCGGGGTCTGACAGCAAGATATCAAGATCTTGCCAAAGTCAACCATATCTATGTAAGATTGTGTAAGATATGAAGAGTATAAATCTTCACAAAATATCTAATAAAATCTTCCAATGATTTCCATGATGCATCACATGATGTCATGTGTTGTTTTTCTATTTTTAGAAATATGCAAATACATAAGTAATGTTTAGTTTTTAAGAAACTAAAACATTCTAAAAACTACTATCATACATTATGCTTAGACTCATATTAAGATATGATTAGTCACAATGTAAATGCTTAAATGATGAAGATATTGTTTGAAAAAGCTTGTTTTAATATCTATTAAACTTGACAAGCTTTAAGCTTTATGAAAATTAAATTTACTTTTGTCGTTAACAAAACTTAGGTAAAGATAAAAAATATAAATAACGTTTAATGACGATATTTGTATTAACAATATTAGATTACTTCATTTATTTATTTCACTCTAATAATACATAAATATTTAATTTGAAGTAGTCTTATATATCATTTTGACACATGTTCTAAATACTTGTCTAATTTAGAAACTTTAAATTTATTCCAGATACGATCTCACGTAACATGGAGATTTACTTTGTTGTTGCAATCTCGCCAAGTTCTCACATGACGTAAATTGCAACACCAAGTGTTTCTTGAATTAGATATGTACAAGTCATATTAGAACGTTAGTATCTTACCTTGCAGTCAAGAGAATCCGTTAAATCATATACCTATACCTTGCACACAATATAGATTTCTCCCACTTGTGGATGGAACAACATCATGTAGCAGATAAACAACATGACATATGTTTGTTTATGTGACCAATATGCTTGTGTCATTGATATTAGCATAACTAGTAGATGTAGAACCACTTCATTGTCTAATAAGGAAACGTACATGACTATCTTTGAAAACATAAGTATCTACAAGTGAAAAGTAATTATCTTAAGACATTTTAGAGATAATCTGGTTTACTACCAAGATGACAAAGCTTGTAAACTCCCACAGAATTAGAGATCATTACATTAATTCCTTATTCAGTAATAAGAACACAATACTCTCACTGGATTTGACAACATTGTAAGTGTTTCATTAACCAGTGAAAGAAAACAATGTTCTATTTACTTTCCTACACTTTTGAGAAAGTCCATACATAACAATTACTTATGTACTAAAAGAGTGTATTCTACTATGTAGATGATGAATTATCCATCAATGCTATTAACTTGAAAAATTGGGCATGCAATTTCTTTCTTAATATTTCTACCATTCCAACAATTGTAAGTAGTAATTTTAAATGGTCAAAGCACAACAACTAGATACAATATGCTAGTTTGTCTTTTACCAATTTTGCAGTAAATTAGTCTAGGTTCTAATTTAATAACTCAGAAAATATGCAATTTTCTTAACTATTAAAATTTGCTTACGAGTTATGTATTTAGAATTTAGAAAATTCTAATTTGTCCTATCATACCTTTCTCATTCATGAAAAGGAATATGATTGAATCTCACTCTTTCTTATGAAAAGAGGACTATGTTTATTCTTTTAGCAAAGTTGACTCTACCAAAAACTCTTACAGGTGTAGATCAATTTACCAATACAGGAATAACCTACGTTTACGGTTTAATGTTGCATTAATACATTTAAAAAATTAGCAAAATTTAATTTTAGTATTTTTGATAATTAAACTTTTCAAGAAAATAAAATACCCAAGGTAATATTCATATAACAATAGAATTTTCTCGAAAAACAGGATCCAAATTATCATAGTTCCATTACATCAGTTGATCTGCTAGTAACGAAAGCACATAATAAGGTAATCTATCGAATAATAAATGGCAAACATTTTCCAATTCCTAGATCATTATGGGATTTACATTTTCCAACGCTATTGCAAATGTAAACAAGTTTTATCCCATCGTGTGCCTTGAGTCCAGTTCTCACGTACTACTCAATTTAAGTCGTCTAACTTAAAGAACTGCAAATATGTCCATGCAAGGTCTGACTTCACATGAAGATTTACCTTTCCATCACAATCTCGCCAAGTTCTCACATGACGTAAATTGCAACTTCGTGTGTTCCTTTAACTAGATGGCACTTAACTTAATTTTAAAAGGGTACTAGTTTTGATTTATGGTGTCAATCAAATATGTACGAAGAAGCATGCATACAACTTCAGATCAATAGTTTTTAATAAAAACTTTTATTAACCAATTCACAAAGATTAAATTATCAAAGTTTTTATTGAGGTATTGGTTTCGCCAATCAAGGAATTTACCTTTAATTATCGTCCATTATATCGTACTTTTGCATAAGTCTAAAAACTTAGTGTTTCGGATAATTACCACAAAAGTGGCGCATGGAATTAAAGCTAACTTGCCCTTAAGATGATTTTGTACATTTATAGCGTACTTGGTAACTCCAATTTGACGACAAAGAAGCGGATAATTTGGTCGTAAAGCAATAACCTCCTTCTTTCGGTCACAATTTAATGCGCCCTCCTTATACCCCTCTTATAGTTTGTCAAAATTGATGAGCCGTTCTCACTATTTGTACCAAAACCATCAATCAATTAAACTTATTGAAAATTTAACTCTTCAAAACAAATCAAATTTCACCATTGTTTAGTCCAATTTATTTTCTATTCAAAATTACCCTTTGCTTAAAACTTGTCGCACATAATAAACAAACAAGTAACAATACAAAATAAACAACTAAAACAATGCTACATAACTAATAATTAATACGTATAAACAAGTAGCCATATGCAACTTATTTGATAAAACCAATTAATAATCAATATCTAGGTTAATTAACGATATATTAACTAGGGCTTTCACCGCACAATTGAAAGTGAGCCACATACATCGACATAATTGATTATGTAAGCCATAATTAAAATATACCAAATTGCACATAATTAATTCATTAATATATTATTGGAGTCTTCCCCAATTCAAGATTTATCAAAACATACATGTGATAAAATAACTTAACAATTAAAAATTCAAGCAACCATCCATGACGAACATGCATGTATCATCATAGATATAACATAACAATTATTCAAGTAAGTCACAAGATCGCATACACTTCCATGTCACATAACACTTTATTCATGAATTTATCACGTAACAAATATATTAATTCTATGTTTCGATATAGATAACATAACAATTAATATAAACCCTAAAAAAAATTTAAAGAAATCGACTAAAAAAAATTTAGGGTATCGACCCATAAAAAAAAATTTGGTCGATCCAAATTTTTTTTTAAAACCAAATTAGGGCAAAAGCCCTAACCCTAAAATTAGGGTTTACATAATCATAACCAAAACCCTAAAATAATCATAACAAACAACATAAAATATTCATTTTTTAACGTGTTTAGTAATTAATTAATCATTAAACAAGGCTTGTGATGCCACTGTTGGAATTATATATTATGACAATCATATATAAAAACACATAATACATCAAAGAACATGCGAAAGCATTTAAGAACGTATAATGAATAATTAACTAACATAAACATAAAGTATGCATACCTTTTTGATTCTAGCCGAACAAGAATCAATTCCACAAAACTAGCAAGTGATGAACCCTAATTAGGGTTTATAGGATTATAAGAATTACCCCTTACCGTTTTGTAATTCAATCCAAGATACCAACAAAAGTATGTTAGTATCATGTTTTTGTACATACGTACTAAATCAAATTAAATTAATGCTAGTTTTAATCACACGAAAATTTTTGTTTTGGAAAAACAAAAGTATCAACACTCTACTTGAGGTGTACGATCAGTTGGAACAACAAACACACACAAAAAAATTTTAGGGTTTAGACAATGAGTACAAGAGATATGGAATACGAAGACCCTAGGCCTTGTATTTATACTCCAAAGTAACTTGGTGAGTTGATACAAAAGTTGGGCTTTCCTTGTTTGGGCTCCGGCTCGTATCAATTGAATATTGTTGCTTGAGACCGCGCACTAAGTAAAACAAAACACCGTTAGGCTTATCGGGATTGTCTCCCACGATTATCCTCCCGCGAGAGTAAGTAATCGGTTTTAGGGTTAATAGGAGAGTTAGGGTTTTAGATCGCACTTTAATGAGGATGGATTCCATTATATACACACGAAATCCTTGTTGGTTTCGTGTTCCCCAACCTTCGGCGATCCCGCCTAAGTCGGTTGGTAAACAATTATCTCCAAAGTTAGGAGATATCCGATATCCTATTCCATAATAACTTTGGGTTTGGGCCTTCGTGAGCCCAAACACTTATCGGCTTAGCCCATTCGTAATGGGCTCACTAATAGCGGTCCTTTGTCTGGTTCGTGACCCGAATGTAGACTATACGTCATCATGTCCCCCGCCTAGTATGCGCAGTGACGAATCATGGATGCTAGACTAATAACCGCACCAATAAAAATCAAGCGTAGCAAAGAAGCCAAAAGGTTGCCCGCCTTTGAAAGATATACGTTGTATCTAGACATAATATTTAAAATGGATGCCTCAGAATCGGGGAAAGTAATCGAACCACGCCACATCAAGAAATCCTATCCACTCAATTAGAGATAGTGGGATCCACGTATGCTCATCGCGTGGAGGAAGAAACTTATATAAACGCCCACCTCCTTATTACCGTGATTATCACAAGAAAATCATTTCCGCCATTAAAAAGCTTCAAACTTTCCAAAGAAGAAAACCGTGATATTCCAAAGGTAATCATGCGCGCATATAAAACGATACCATGGTCCGAGGTTTATCCGATTTCACATCCGACATAATCGAGGACGAACTTAGAGTTCGCCGATTATTATATTCCCTTCGCGGTGCATCCGAAAGTTCCGGTGCAAAGGCGTCAATTGCGGACTTCCCCGAAGGGAAAATAGGGGTATACACGCGTTTTTTCGAGTTCGCGAATCAACGTGTGCCAATATCTTTATTCTTGAGCGACGTGTTAAACTACTACCGTCTGCATATATCTCAGCTGCACTGCATAGGTGCAGCTAAAATCACCAACTTCGAGGTTAATTGCCGCTTACTGGCAATTAACCCGACCATCCACTGTTCCGCGCGTTTTACCACACAACGTGGTCAAACGGGCGGGTATCATTCGCTAAGCGCTACCGGGCGACTTCATGTTATATCGAAAAATTAGACGCGCTTAGGAATTGAGAGAAACATTTTTCGGGTCGATGATGCGTGCTTCCCATCGCGCTTGATTTCTACACCTGTGGTTCATCGCCAAAGGATGAGCGCCTCCCGGATCGTGACAAAGCGGAGGATGCGGATACAATAAACACCAATCGCATCCCCATCAATTCCTACCCCGAGGAATTTTTGGTGCACATGGGCATTAGCCGCAATTATTTTGGTAGACCCGAGGAGGTTCCAATCTTTTAGGCGCGGATGGCTGGGTGGGTGCTCGTCCTTCGCATTCCTTTACTTTATTAATGTGTTTTCTTCTTCCATTGTACTTATAATAACTTGTTTGTTGTTGTCTTTTGTGGCGCAGATGGATCTATTCGTAGTCGCAATCGGGCGGCCGCCGCAAGTTAATGTAGGGACGCCCACCGAGAGAGGGGAAGAGCCCATTCTTGATGCTACCGCAGGCGCACTCGAAATGGATCGGGAGAAGCGGAGCTAGCTCATCCGTCGCACCGAAGCGACCCCACCGCAAAGCATGCCGAACCCCGAGGCGCCTACCCTATTAGTGCAGCCCATCACAAGTAGTAGTGGCGGAGCACATGGAAGAAGAGGAGGAGGAGGACCCGGGTTGAAGCGCAAGAGATCGCTTGAGGTGATGGCGCGAGCTCATCGAGGAAGAAGCGCCGTTGTCCCGGTGGTGGAATCGCCATCGAGTGACGTTGTTTCGCCTCCCCTTACCGATACCACGGGTCCACACTAGTAATATCATCAAAGTGTTTGCATCCCTGCTTATATGAGAAACAATTAATAATTCCTTTCTTATGTGTGTGTTTGAACATTCTCATGGAGTCGCCCCAAAGATAGTCCTGCTCACACTCGAGTCTTCCGAGCCAAACATCCGGTTACCGAGCCATTGGTGGTCGGGATGCGCCAATGGATCGATTGTTGAAGAGTTGGTACAGGCGGTCGCATCAAGCTTCACTGTGGAGAAGCTAAAGGCCAAGCATTCTCGAGAAGGCGCCTGTGGTGCTCAAAAGGATCAAAAATTGCGTCTGTTGGAGGCGCAGCTGGCTAGTGCCAAGGTTGAGGCAGAGGGCCCGAGTTCAGACGCCCAAAAGCTTGTCAAGAAAAGATGGCGCCGATGGGTCAAATAAGTCGAGCGTGTCAAGGCCATCGGGTATAAGGCTCGTGTCTCGGGGGTCAAGTATCTTGAGAAGGGCAAGGAAGAGTTGGTCTCGCAGCTTGGAAAATTTTGGTGCCACCGTGAGAAGTTCATTGAAGCGCAGGAGATGAAGTTGCGCAAGCTCTGCCCGAGTATGATGAGGAGTTATATCCCCAACTCCCGCCTACTATCGCCGAGCGCAGTGGCTCATTGGCCATGGTCTCGCGACTTGTCGCCTCAAGACCTTGGAGTCGCAGGAAGTGGTGGACGCTGGGGAGTAGTTCAGCGCGCGCTGGCGCGGGTAAGGCAGAGGTCGCTGAGGAGCTTCAAGAGGCTAATTTGTTGAAGGTGCTCGCCGATAAGGTGCCGGTTATAATGCGATTCATATGATGATCCGTGGTCGCATGGAGAAGATGAAGTCATTGAGCTTCCTCCGATTTCGAAAGTTAGAGCGCGACCGGACTATCCTATAGGGTCATTATGGAGGGTCGACCTTAGCTCTCAAGATCGCACCGAAAATGCGGAAGCGCAAATGACCATTTTTGAAACCCGATGAATCTCAACCCAAGTGCTCGTGTTTTCTCGCCTAAGGATATCTTGAATCCCTTCGCCTGGAGAAGGAAGTGTCCTTAAAGCAAGTGTTGAAGCGCATGCTACAAGACTTGCCAAAAGGAAGGGATTAAAGGTAAAGCCATTTTGTGCGGTATCGGCGCAATTTCATCTCCCAGATCCGACGGATACCGTTAAGCTACACGGTATCTCGCCAAGACCGACCTATTGAAGAAGTCGAACGAGATTGGGGATGCGCAAGTCGTGGGGACTTCATCTCTTAGACGCTCTAGGAGTATGTAGATAGGAACTTGTATTTGTAAACATCATTTTGTAAGAACGCATGGTATTTAATAAAATTCTCCTTTGTTGAATGCGTGTTGGTATTATTGCAACTTGTAATGTTTGTACTTAGTTATTCGCCTTGCATAAAAACGACTTGTTGTCTAAGAATCAAACTGTTACATAAGCGCGAATAATATAGGAAATTCATAGTCATGTATGAAAATCACGGATACTTAAAACATAATTTCTAAGTAGTTGTATCATATCGTATGGTGTGATATGCAACAGATCAGAATATCATATCAAGGAGTCAAGTGTCTTGATTCCTAATTTGTTAAACGCGACAAGATGCATAGTTGCGCACCCGTGGGATGCGCTACCGAACTTATTCCAACGCCTTGAGAACAAGGTGTTTAACAAGGATACGTGATCCAATGTTGATGGGTTTGCAACCCTCTTACTCAACGAGTTATTTAGTAGGTTTACTCATCCTTTTACCATCGTGGGTTTATTAAATGCATGCACGCCATGTAGGCAAAAGATAAGAAATGTTAAGACATAAAGTATATAGAAATAACAAATTGGAATGTGTCACGGAATTAGCTAGAAACCGCGACGTTTTATTAAGACTTGCAAGTTTTTGTGAAAGAAAATAAATAAGATATTGCCTAAGTAAAACAAGATAAATACACGGATAATTATTGGGCACTTCACTAAAGTGCGGGAATGTCCGTGTGTAGTTCACGACCATCCATTCCTAGAGATAACATCGCTTAAGATTGCAAATGTTCCATGCGTGGTAGTTCACGACCATCCATGTCTCGTAGCTTGTACGCTACTGCTCCTAATGCTTCAGTAACCTCATAGGGTCCTTCCCACTTCGGTCCAAGTTTGCCTGTGTCTTCTGCATGGCTCGCATCATTGGCATGGTATACGAAGTCACCTGGTCTGAATGAAACACTTCGCACTTTAGCATCGTAGTATCCCTTCATTTTTGACTTCGATCTTGCTTCACATATAACTGCGCGCTCGCGCCGTTCTTCCAATAGGTCTAAGTCGATACGCCTCTCATCGTCATTGGTTGCGACATTGACTTCGGCAGTGCGAATAGTTGGCATCCCAATTTCGGCTGGTATAACGGCCTCTGTCCCATAGACTAGAGAAAAGGAGGTGTCTCCCGTGTTAGTTTTGATGGATGTGCGGTGCGCCCACGTAACATGCGATAATTCTTCTACCCACCTTCCTTTGTGCTTGTCCGACGCGCCTTAATTCCTTCACCCGCACTTCGATTTGCACGCCTACTAAGCCGCTGGTTTGTGGATGTTTAACCGACGCCAAGTGTCGCGTGATATTCAACTTCTCGCACCGCCCCTGAAGGGGTTGTCACAAAATTGTTTCCGTTGTCCGAGATGATTTCACCTGTAGTCCAAGCGGCATACAATATTTTCCCAAACAAAGCGCTTGACCCGATTGCCAAGAATTGTTACAACCGCTTTGCTTCGATCCACTTGGTGAAGTAGTCTATGGCCACTATGAGAAACTTCAATCCTCCTGCTGCAACGGGGAAGGGACCTGCAATGTCGATACCCCACTTGTAGAATGGCCATGGCGCCGTGATAGGCGTTAGCTCCTGTTGTGGTTGGCGCGGAACGGGTCTATGAACCTGACAATCGCCGCATTTTCTTATTAATTCCCGCGCATCACGGTGCATGGTGGGCCAATAGTATCCTCGACCGTAGGCGCGCGCCACCACGGATCGTGGTCCCGAATGCATGCCGCATGAACCGCATGGATTTCCGAGTACATAATTTGCTTGTAGGGGCCGACGCAATGAGCCATGGTTGCGTAAAGGAGCCGATATAGCACACCGCCTCAAGTTCAAACCTCTCGTGTGCGCGCCGTATTCTTCGGCTTCCTTCGCTTGGGGCAATACGCCTTGCTTATGAATTCCATTATTGGTGTCATCCACGAGGACCTTCCTCCTCTATTACGTGGATATTTCCATCTCCGAGATGGATTTGCTCTTCAACGCTTCCACCAACACTTGTTTTGACAGTGTGCAAAGCTTGTGGATGCAATCTTGCTTAGTGCATCCGCCTTTCGATTTTCCCTCTAGGAACTCGCTGATGGTAAACCCACAAAGCCTTGGATTAGTGACTTGGTCTTGTCGAGGTATTGATCATGTTTTCCTCTTTAGCCACGCATCGCCCAACACATGGTTGGCTACTAGCCGGAATCCACATTTGCTTCCGTGTTGCGACACCCATTCGAGCCGCAATGCGTAGTCCAACGATTAGGGCTTCATACCGCTCATTGTTTGTCACCGTGAATTCAAAACGCAGGCGTAAGTGAATTCCATTCCTTCCGGACTTGTGAGGATGAGGCTCGCCTCGACCCATCCACGCATGAAGATCCATCCGTGAACAAGATCCATGGATCTTGTAGTTCCTTCTTGCTTGGTGCGGTGCATCATCGTTGTTCGGTTTTTCGATGATGAAATCGCTAGTATCCGCCTTTTATCGCAAAGGCGTGGTCTCGTAGGAGATGTTGTGCTCACCTAGCAACACGCCCACTTCGTAGTCGCCCGATGCGCCGTTTGGAGATGATTTGCTTGATTGGTTGGTCCGTGATCATCGCTATTGCGCGCGCTCGAAATACGCAAGCAGCCGCTTGGCGGCGAACACTAAAGCCGTGACCAACTTCTCCATTGCGCCGTAATTAATCTCCGCTTTCTTGAGCGCTTTGCTTACAAAATACACATGTGTTTGTATCGAATCCCTATCCGCCAAGAAGATCATACCGACCGCCCATGTGTCGATAAGTACATAATTAATTTTTCCCGGTCGGGTGCGACTAGTGGGAGCTCCGCTGTGTTGTTTAAGCGTGTAAAGGCTTCTTCGCCTCCGTAGTCCAAAGAAAATCTCCCTTTTTATACACTTCGAGTGTTTTGAAGAGAGGTAGTGACTTGTCTCGCCGACCGACAAGAATCTATTTAGACCGCCGCTTTCCATTGAGAGATTGGACTTCCTTCAACGCGGTGAAGGAAGTTCGATGACGCCTTTAGTTTTCTCTCGACACGGTTTGATGCCATTAGGTTCTATCGTATCCTAGAAACATGCCTTCAGAGCGCCAAAAGTGCATTTTTAGGATTTAGCTTCATGTTGATCTCTTTGAGTGTCCTAAACGCTTCCTCAATGTCGCGCACCGCTCATCCTCGGTATGGCTTTTTATGACCGTGTCGCCAACGTAAACCTCTAGGTTGCGCCCACCTGCTTTTTGAATGCATTATCTACTAACCGCCGATAGGTGGCGCCGCTCTTCAAGCCAAAGGGCATTTTGGTATAGCAGAGACGCCTTGGCTTGTATGAAAGGCCGCTTTTTCCTCATCTTCTTTAGCCATCCGGATTTGGTGGTATCCTTTGTATGCTTCTAGGAAGCATTTAAGTGGGTATCCACACAAAGACTCTACCTTCCAATCTATCTCCTGAGCGGGTACGCCTTGTGGACATGCCTTGTTGAGATCCGTGAAGTCCACGCACATCCGCCACCTACCGTCGCTCTTCTCGACCATTACCGGATTGGAAAGCCACCGTGGTAATAGACTTCTAGCATGATACCGCCCACAAGTTTGTGTATCGCTGTAATTGCTTGCGATTCGAGCTGGCCACGCTTGTGTGACATGCGAGTATCCTTGTCGGATTCTCGCCTTGGTTCCGTGATCGAGCGTGGTACCCTACCATGTGCTTTGGTTCCCATGCAAAGATATCCGTGTTCTTTTGCAAGAGTGCGCACACTACTGCCTTGCCATTATCCGACAACGATCCTCCGATCGATACTTCCTGCTCGGGTAATCGTGATGAATTGCCACCTTCGTGTTTGGAACTTTGTTGCGCTACTGCTCGAATGAGTGTCGCCTCATATGTAATCGTGTTACATTCTCTAGGTGGTACAAAGGGCATTGTAGAGAGTAACAATACCTCCTTCCACCGGGAATTTGAGCATCCCATGTGTCAGAGATCTGATCGCGCTGTATGGTCGATATCCCGGTCTTCGATAATGCCATTGTATGGCGCGGGATTTGATCACCATAAAATTCATCCAGCCGTCATGAGTGTTCTTTATTACCCACATTGACTAGTAGGCGATTTGCCCCATAGGCCATATCTTTTCTCCTCAGAAACAACAATACCGCCATGATCCGGGCTTAATCGATCACAGATCTCGTGTCGCAATGCTTGAAACAAGTTGTTCGACATTATGTCCGCAGATGCTCCTCCATCAACATACATGCGTGGATATCGCGACCCCGCATTAATTTCAATGGTGAGCGGCTCTACCATCGCGTTGTCCGCAATCAAGGCGGGAAAGAGATTTCACTTCCACGGAAAATTTCTCGTCGACCTTCCGCTTAGTTACTCACCGCCATGATTGTATCATGTAGATGGTGTCACCTTATCTTTGGGTGCCTCTTTCTTGTTCCCGCCTTCGCCTATCTTTTCCTTCCTTGATGTTCTTAACCAAATGGTCCAATCGCCTCTTTCACTAGTTTATCAATGAGTTGGCGCATTGGACACATTCATTGGTGGTGCGGCCCTTCCGTCCGTGATAGTCGCAGATCCACTCCCCACGCGCCGATCCTCCGGGTGCGATTGGTGGGGTCTTGGGAAGTTCGCGCTGCTATGAATATCTCCTTTGAGTCTTGGTCACGGGTATACCGCTATTATCCCGCCCACCTCCCGACCGCGGTAGTTCTTGTTACGGTTGCTACTCCGGCCGCTGGATTGTCTCCTGTGTTGTTCCTGACCGATAGTTCGAGTAGCCTTTCTTGCTATCCACCGCGCGCTTCTCCTGGATGAAGGACCTTGTGCGTTTATAAGTTCATCAAAGGTTTGGGGATCTTGTCGCTCAACCTTTGATGAGTTCGGGTTATTGATCCCATTCATGAACCCCGAGATTTTCAAAGACTTCGGGCATGCCTTAACTTGTATGCACTCATCTTTGAAGCGCCCACATAAGCGCAGATTCCTCGGCGCTGCTTTGACCCGGCGAGTTCGACAGGTTTTAGCGACTTTTTCCGTTGAGTGAAGTTTAGGCGAACGCCTTTCTCAACTCTTCAAAGCCATCAATGCTCGATGGAAGCCATCAACCGCCCCTGCTTCCACTAGTGTAGAATTGAACATGTGGCACCACATAGTCAGGCCAATTTTCAATGGTAGCGGCCGATTCAAAATTTTTAGGTGATCATCGTGATCACCTGCTCCATCATAGGTTTTACATTAGCGGCATGCGCCTTCTCTTGTCTTATGAGAAATTACCGATACGCCGAGTGAACGATCCACCTTTTGGCGGCGCCACCGGAAGAGACATGTCTTCCTCCTCCGGTCACGATATTTCTTCCCGACTTCAAAGGTCCTGCTTCGCTATCCTCGTTGTCCGAGGAATTACCAGAGGACGAATTTTCCTTCTTCGCGCTTCATACCGACCGCCCTCGTAATCGTGACTTGAAGGGCTTTCACTGGGAGTACCGCCGCCAAGTCTGCCCCTCGACCCCGCGGCTACCAAGCCCGGCGTGGACATTGGTACGCTGCTCATCCTCTTCGCTTTCTTCCGATGTCATGAAAGTTAGCCGCCTCATCATTCTCAACTCTCCTCCCAATTCGTTAAACACCGGGGTCGGCGGCTATCCCTCCCCGCTTTCGCTCCGATGACGCCGAGGTGATGTCTCGATTCAGATCGAAATTAAGTCGGGCATGTAGGCTTCGACTGACCTCTTTTGCTTCCTTCTGATGAGAGCGCCGAGTTTCGTAATTTTGAGATACGAAATCTCCGGCTTAGTTCCTCGTGTGACCCTTCTAGAGCAAGGGTGCCTGCTTCTACCACAGGGCCTTGTTTCGCCAGTGCATCCGGTGCCTTCGAGAGGTCGGCCTCAGCACCGATTGGAGGGAGTGGTAAAAGGGTGCGCAATGGATCTCCTACGCTGGTGGTGGTCGTAGTGGGCCTGGTTGTCCCCGAGCGTTGTTCCACCATAGGGAAGACCGTGTCCGGGCTCGATCCTTGGTTTTAGCGACACCGGTTGTTCCGTAAGTCTGTTTAGAAGTCGATCCGCTTTGTAGCTTCTTTCCCGTAAGGTCTATTTGCGATCGCCGATTTCGTGCTTCGTCATTCTAGTTCTTAGTTCTTAGTGATGGTCCCACGGATGGCGCCACTTGTTGATACAAAAGTTGGCTGCCTTGTTTGGGCTCCGCCTCATATCAATTGAATATTGCCGCTGAGACCCGCGACTAAGTAAACAGAAACACCGTTAGGCTTATCATGGATTGTCTCCCACGATTATCCTCCCGCGTGAGAGTAAGTAATCGGTTTTAGGTTAATAGGAGAGTTAGGGTTTTAGATCGCACTTTAATGAGGGATGGATTCCATTATATACACACGAAATCCTTGTTGGTTTCGTGTTCCCAACCTTCGCGATCCCGCCTAAGTCGGTTGGTAAACAATTATCTCCAAAGTTAGGAGATATCCGATATCCTATTCCATAATAACTTTGGGTTTGGGCCTTCGTGAGCCCAAACACTTATCGGCTTAGCCCACCAGGCCGGGCTCACTAATAGCGGTCCTTTGTCCGGTTCGTGACCCGAATGTAGACTATACGTCATCGCTTATTGCAATGTGCGAGCATATGTTGAAAACAATGTCGGTGATTTTAGTGTCATAAACTAATTTAAGTGATTGTGATTTACTTAAACCAATGAGATTTCATATTATGCTCAGATACGCGTTAGGAAAGTGTAGAATGCACACTCTTTGAGCTATTATTTTTCGACCATGACAAAAACACGAATGTCAATGGGCATCTTCCACTGAAGGGTCTTAGAGGCGGCGCCCATGGTTGGGGTCCCAAACTTAAAACATGGCAAAAATGATTTGAAACAAGGAACATTTCAACAAACTCCTTAAAATCCTTGGATAATATACACAATAGATACTGAAACCGGATGAATCAATATATGTTTCAAGTGTGATAGACAAGTTGTCTCATTTTCGGAAGGATTTCAAACACAATTTGAAACATGGCAAATACGACTTGACATTGGTGCAACTTGCGCTTTAGGTAATCTGTGAGAGCGCAAGAAAGTGACAAAGGCAAAGTAAAGGCATTGTCGGACTCTCGATGAATATGACTTAGGAGGTTGGAAAGAATAATAACATAATAAAAAAAGGAAAGAAACACAGTTTCGTTGATGACAAAGTTTCATTGATTACAACGGTGGTTCCAACAAGAAGCCTAAAATGACATGTTGCAAGTGTGCCAAATTTTGTCACTTTAGAAAGGATTTGCATGTTAAAAACAAGAGGGATGATGCAAGCACTTGTGATTCGTGAAAGGAGTTTAAGGACCATTTTTAAGACCAAAATCAGAATTTAGTACATGGCTGGAACAATTTTATTAAATAATTTGTTTCATTAATTTCTTTGAAGCATTTTATGTGCAAATTGATGTTATTGAGTGATGGATTGATTCTGGTGCCACAACTCATGTTTGTAAATATCTGGTTTAGAACATGTTTTTGGAAAAAGAAGTGTGGTGTTGGAATTAAGTTTTAGAAAACTATTACTACTTTGTATGATGTGTTGTATGTATCAAATCTTCACGTAATTTAAATTTCGGTCCTCAGATCAAATAATAGTGAATACAAACAAGTGTATGAATCCAATAAGTATATCTTATTGAAGTCCGATGTATTCACGATATGGTTATCATAACAATAGAATGTTAATGTTAAAGTTGAATAAAGTTCGTGGTGATTCTAGTTTTGTTGATATGACTTGTTTTAATGTTGTTAATTCATTATGACATGCTCGCTCGTGACACGACGCTATAAAAGAGTGCCCTAAATACATAAAGTGTATAACTAATTTTTCCACCAAACGCAGCCAAGATGAATGTTTGTGAGCGTACAATTGCGACTTTTGGTGTATTAACCACTAAGTAACTGCCAACATGTCTGCTTTTAACAGACATATATGGTCTCGCTTTGTACATATGAAACCATCAATTACTCTTTTTTTTCTTAGTTAGGTGGTGGCATCACCTTGGTTTGGCTTCGTATGGAGTCATGCCGACGGCAACACCGCTGCCACTGCAAGGTATGGCTCGTGTGGTATGGGGTTCGTGTGTGATGCCGAATCTGTGGAAGGAGGAGCGTGTTTGGGTTTTGAAAATACGACCGTTGCATGCATTAAACTTTTAAAAAAAAAAATACATTCCCCTTGACCGTTGCATGCATTAAACTTAAAGAAAAGAAAAAAATCCCCTTTATAAATATCACTTCATCCTCCCCACATTTTATTCCAAATCTCATCATTTTTACACAAACAAATCAACTACAACACTCAAAAAATGTCTTCATCATCCTCTTCTTCATCTGATGACGAATTAATTTTTCCCGAAGAGTCTTCCGAACTAATTTTCTCCACCGGTAGTACCCTAGAAACCTATTTCGCCTTGCGCGATTCCATTGAAGACACGGCTAGCTCAAGCAATACTCGGGGGCAGTCTGTCACCCGCTTTCATGATAAAGCATTACAAACTCTAATGAATGACGATTTCGTCAAACGACCAAAGTTTCCTGACCATGTTTTTCGTGATAGATTTCGAATGAATAAAAGCTTGTTTTTAAGAATTGTTGGTGATGTTGAAGCGAGATTTGAATGGTTTCAAGAGGACAAGACGCAACGGGAAAAAAAAGTTTCACGGCCTTACAAAATGCACATCGCCATTCGCAACTCGCAACGGGTGAATCTCTGGATAGATTTGATAACTATTTAAACATGGCACCTAAGAACGTCCAGATTTTTTTAATTCGTATTTTTACTATTTTTAAATTCGTATTTTTTTACTATTTAATATTTTGTAGGAGATTGCCTTGATCATATTTGCCATGCGATAATTGAATTATATGGTTGAGAGTTCTTACGTAGGTCGACAACCCATGACGTTGCACGGTTATTCGAGGCACATGAAGAAAAACATCACATTCCTGGAATGCTTGGTAGCATTGATTGTACACATTTCGTTTGGCGCAATTGTCCTAGGAATTTGAAAGGCCAATACAAGAGAGGTGATCACCAATACCCAACTATTATGCTTCAAGCCGCCGCTCAAATTATTTGTGGATTTGGCATTCGCTTTTTGGTCCTCCCTGCAAACAACGACATCAATGTTTTGAATCAATCTCCGTTGTATTCATCGAGCTTAAATGGAACGACGCCAAATGCTTCATTTACTCTAAATGGATTGGCTTTTCAAACGTGGATATTATCTTACGGATGAAATTTATCCTACGTATTCCACGTTTGTTAAAGCATATAAGTATCCCGCTGACCCGAGGGAAAAGATATTCAAGAAGCTACAAGAGTCTGCAAGAAAGGATGTCGAACGAGCTTTTGGGCGTCTTAAGACAAAATGGATGATTCTTAGTCGTCCTCTCCGGGCTATGTCGGTCGAAAAGATTCGACACCTAGTTTATACGTGTATTATATTCCACAATATGATTTTAAAAGACTACTAGATGGCAATATCACCGCTCATATTATGGATCACCCGGTAGCGCCTGCTTACTTATGACAAAGGCACCACAGGAGTTACTCGACGAAGATATCCATAATCGCTCCGATATGATCTTACTTGAGCATGTAGCGCCTCAAGACTTAGTATACCTCGATGACTAGTGTCATTTTCTTTTTATTTCAACGGTGATGTAATTTTTTTTAAGTATTATTAATGAAATATTATGTTTTTATTTAATTGTTTAATATAATTATGAATTTAAAAATAAAAAATAAAAATGAGTGAGGTATGGAATCATGGTTGCCACTAAAAAACTATAGTGAGGTATGAGATTAGGTGGAATGATATTATTGGTGGGTGGTGAGGTATGGTGTGGCATGAATGCCACCACCCTTATGTTGTACCTAGAAATTAAATGATTCCCTTAAATTATCACAACAAATATTTCATGAAATCGAGACATATAAAGGGTCGAAACGGAACAAATACCAACTTGATTTAGGTCGATCCAGAGTTGTTTTTTCATTTGGTATTTGATTATGGTCTAGTATCATCCTAAGAGTATCTTATCAATAACGCCGAGCCGGCTTTATCCGCATTATCCGATGGGGATCCGTTATGGGCGTTAAAATTCCGCGCTACTCATTTAACCGGCGTTATTTTATTTATTTATTTATTATTTTTTTTTCATTTCGCTTCTTAAATGAGGGGTTGTTTTTGTAAATTGTTGGTGTGTTAAAGTTTAACTTGGGATGTTATTGTTGTGGGTGTTTTTAAGGATGTTAATGTGAAATTGTTAAACCGATGTGTGTACGACGTGACACGGTGTTAAACTTTAACTCACGTTATTAATGTACATGTCTAATGAACACGCTTTACTTGACCAGATTCGTATGACTCCCAATCAATAAACGGTAAAACGTGATATTCTTAATTAGATCTTAACTCATTAAAAATGTTAACCAGCACATCTATATGCTTACCTTCCCTAATTATGACAAAAAATCAAGATTAGATGCAAATACGATCTCTAAACCCTTTAAAATACTACGGGTAAAGCTTAGTTGGGAAAACACCATTATTTTCCACAAATGTTTTTGAAAAACAAGGAAAATAGAAATCGCGCTCAAATTATCATTTTCCAACAAAATGTTTTGCAAAACACAAAATCTCCTATTTCTAATCTAACAAGGAAAATTAGAAACAAATTTTAGTTGTTTTACTTGTTTTCCTTTGTAACCCCAACCTCCCTCCCCTTGTTCAAAATAGAAATACAAATATCAACTAAACGCATTTTCTATATTTTCAAGTGTTTTAGAAGATAAATTTCCCATCCAAATTTTACAAAACTTGAGATAGAAAATAAGAAAATTTATTCTCCAACTAAACGCACCCTACTAATCTCGCTGGCATTTAGTTCAATCAAGCATGACAACCAATCCATTATTACTTCCTCCATCTAAAATAGAAAGCGCGAAGATGACTACATTATTCTTTAAAGGGGCTTTGTATATATATCTCTCGAAAATGCAAAATTGCATATATCCAAAGCATGCATAAAAACCATTGTACTATGTGTTAAAAACTTGTACAAAGGATATATATGCAATTATTCATTTTGGGAGGGATGATGACGATAGTCCGAGTCGGGTCAGAACCCACCACACCCACTACTTTCAAGCCCGGTACGAACTGGGCCAATTAATAACGGTTTGGGCTCACGAAAGCCCAAGCCCAAATCTATTTATGGAATAGATATCCGATATCTTCTAAAATAAGAAGATAATCATTCCCAACCGACTTAGGCGGATACGCCGAAGTTGGGGAACACGGAACCAACAAGGATTCCGTGCGATATAAAGGGAATCATATCCCTCGCTTAAGGTACGATCTCATAACCCTAAAACTCCTTAAACCCTAAACCGATTACTTACTCACGCCGGAGGATAATCGGGAGACAATCCCACGATAAGCCTAACGGTGTTTTTGTCTCTTAGCGCGCAGTCTCAAGCAAGCAATTCTCAATTGGTACGAGAACCGAGCTCCAAATCGTGAACGCCCAACTTTGTATCAACAAGTGGCGCCATCCCGGACCCTACACTAAGAATCGACACTAGAATGACAAACACGCAATCGCCGATCGCAATGATCTTATGGGAAGAAGTCACAGAGTGGACTAACCCCAAGCTGCATCATTGGGACAACCGCTAAAAAAAGTGGGTCGTCAAGACTTGATCTTCCTCCGTAGAACCGCACTGAATAACCCAAGTCACTACAACCACCACGAGTGGAGTAGACCCATCACAAGACTCGGAACAACCCGCCTTTACTACTCCTTTCCAATCGGTGCTAGAAACCGACTGACAAAGATACCGAGGCACCGTGTCGGGATAAGAATGCGCAGAGAAACAAACGCGCCACTCGAGGAGTCGCGCTGCACTAGCACCGTAAGCTGTGATCCCAAAACTACGAAGCATTGGCGCCTCATGCAGAGGAAGAGAAGAATAGATCGTATGAACCCGAAAGCCCGACTCAATTTCGATTCGAATACGATATTTCTCCACCCGCCACCAAGGAAAAGCGCAGAGGAAGCGGTCATAAACCCCAAGATTCAATGTAATCGGGAGGAGAATCGAGGGTGATGAGACATCTCACCGCAACACTCGAGTGATAGTGATAGAGAGGAACGGCGACATCAAAGGTTCACGCCGATCGGGTAGCCGAGAGTATGTGATAGACCGGGCGAAGTATTCCCCTGTGAGAGCCCTTCGATCCGCACTATGAGTCGATTTCGAGAAGGCGCAAGCGCCGTAAGAAGGTAAATTCATCTTTCGACAACCCTGACAACGAGGATAGTGATACAGGCATTGAAATCCGTATGCACGCGATAGCCAAGAGGAAGACATGTCTCCCATGGCGCCGCTGAAAGCGGATGCGCTCACCGACGCATTAGTGATTTCTCCGAAAACAAGAAAAGGCGATGCCCGCAAATGTTAAAACATATGATGGGACAGTGATCCCGACGATCACCTAAAAATTTTGAATCACCATGACCATCGAAAACCGCCACAACCGCTTGGTGCCATATGTTTAATTCCACACCGTGGGAAGCGCGAATCGGTTCAACAAACTCCCACAAGGAGCGTGAATGGTTTTGAAGAGTTGAGAAAGGCGCCCGCCTAAATTTTACTCAACGCAAAAGTGTAGTAAAAACCCCGCCGAACTCGCCAGGTAAAATGTAACTGTGGAGAATCCACGAGCTGCTCATGGAACGCTTCAAAGACGAGTGCATGCAGTTAAAGCATGCCCAAGTCTTAAAGATCTCGGCTTCATGAATGGGATTAATAACCCGTAACTCATCAAGAGATTGAACGACAAGATCCTCGAGACCTTCGATGAGCTCATGAAGCGCCTCGGCCTTTTGTCCAGGAGAAGCCGCCGGCGGATAGCAAAAGAACTATTCCAGCCACGGTCACAGAACAACCCGGGAGACAATCCAATGACCGAGGTAATAACCGTAATAGAGCTATCGCAATGAGGAGCGGCAGAGAGTGGATAATGACAGTATACTCCCCGATCAAAACCCCAAAGGAAATACTCGCAGCAGCAAGGAGCGAATTTCCCAAGACCGCCGCAGATGCGCACACCGTAAGATAAGCGACGGGAATGGATACCGTGACTACCATGCACAAAAGTGGTCACACCACTAACGAGTGTGTCCAACGCGCCAACTCATCGACAAGATGGTCAAAGGGGCAGGCCGACCACTTAGTTAAAAACATTAAAGAGGGAAGAGATAAGCAAAAGAATGAAAGCAAGAAGGAGACACCCAAGGATAAGGCCGACACAATCTATATGATACGACGCGGCAATAACCACCGATGTAAGGTCACCAAGAGTTTTCCAAGAAGTGAAATCTCTTTCCTACTTTGATCGCGGACAACGCAAAGATCGTGAGCCCTCACCATTGAAATTAGCGCGGTGGTCACGACATACACCGCATGTACATCGATGGCGGGCATCGCAAATATTATGTATGAGCATTGCTTTAAAAGACTACGACCAAATACGTAGTCGCTAAACTGTCAACACCGCACTCACCGGCTTCACAGTGAGAAGATATGGCCTATGGGCCAATCATGATCGCTAGTCACGCTGGCAACGCAGAGCACTCTACAACAACCTCGATGGATTTCATGGTGATCAAATCCCTTCATCATATAATGGCATTATTGGGAGACCCGGATATCGCCCATGCGCTGCGGTGTCATCAACAACAAGACGGATGCTTAAATTCCCAATAAGGGGCATTGTCACTTTACAATGCCACGGTGTTAAATGAGAATGTAACACGCTATACGCGAAATGGAACCAATCCCAAGCAAAGGCGCGCCAAAATCCCCAACTTTAAGGTCGCATTCACCCGTAATATCCGCACTGTGAGATAACCATCGAGGGTCATTGTCGGACAACCAAGAAAGCTACCGCGCGCGCCTCCTACAAAAGAACGAGATATTTTCGCACGGGAGCCCAAACACACGATCGCGTATCACGCCGATCACGAGCATAAACTTAGAATCCGACAAGGATACTTACCGATACGCCGAAGAAGCGTGGCCAAGCTCCGCAGAGGGCGCAGTAATTCTAGCAGAGGTACGTAAATTAGTTAAAGCGGAATTATGCGTGAAGTCTATTACCACGATCGCTTTCTAATCCAAGAATGGTCAAAAAGCGACGGTAGTCGGCGAATGTGTAGACTTCACCGACCTTAATAAAGCATGCCCACAGGATCGCTATCCGCTACCGTAGATAGATTGGAAAATAGAGTCCTTGTGTGGATACCGCTGAAGTGTTTTCGACGCGCATGCGGATATCACCGATACAAATGGCCCAAGAAGACGAGGAAAAGACAATTGCCCACACAAGCCAAGGCGCATCGTTACACAAAATGCCGCTTGGCTTCAAGAACGCGGTGCCACCTATCGGTTGGTAGACAATGCCTTCAAAAATGTAGGCCGCAACTCGAAGTCTATGTGGATGACCGTCATTAAAAGCCATACCGAAAAGGAACCGTGCGCGACATGAAGAAACATTCAAAACTCTACGCGAGATTAACATGAAGCTAAACTTAAGAAACGCACCTTCTAAGCGCCATCAAGGCATGTTCTTAGGGTACTTGATAGAACCCGATGGCATAAAACCGTGTCCAGAAAGACAAAGGCGGTAATTGAGCTTCCTCACCACGCACGTCAAGGAAGTCCAATCCTCAACGGAAAACTAGCCGCCTCAACAGTTCCTATCTAATCGCCAGAAAGTCATCGCTTTTCAAAACACTCAAGAAGTGTATAAAAAGGGTGACTTTCGTGGACAACGGAGGCGGAAGAAGCTTTCACCACACTCAAACAAAGATCTAGCAACGCCCCAACACTCGTGGCACCCCGACTGTGGGAAGAGTCGATCATGTATCCACAAGAACTCATGGGGCCAACAAGAAGGTTACTAACAGATAGGGACTCTGCAAACCCCTATCTATTTTGTCAAGAAAGCTCTCAAGAAGACGGAGATGAACTATAGTGCCATGGAAAAATTGGTCTTGGCATTAGTGTTTGCCGCCAAGCGATCGCTACGGCAGATTTCCAAGCGCACCCGATAGCGGTAATTACGCATCAAGCCATCAAGCAAATCATCTCCAAACCCGACAAGGCCAGACGACTCCGTATGGAGTGTGTTGCTAGGTGAACATAACATCTCTTACTGCACCACGCATCGCAATAAAAGGACAAGTTCGCGGACTTCATCATCGAAAAGCCGACATCGACGAGGTACCTACACCAAGCGAAAAAGCACTACAAGATCCATGGATTTTGTTTACGATGGGTCCTCATGCGTGGATGGCTCAGAGTCGGCCTTATTCTCACAAACCCGTAGGAATGGAATTCACTTACGACGCGCTTTGAATTTACCTCGACAAACAACGAGGCGTAATATGAAGCCCCGATCACCGGACTACGATTGCACCGAATGGGTGTACGAACTTGAAGCAAATGTGGACTCGACTAGTGGCCAACCATGTGTGGGTGAATACGCCAAAGAAGAAAACATGATTCAAGATCTTGAGAAGACTAAAGATCGATCAAAGGCTTTGATGATTTACTATCAAGCAAGTCCCTAGAGGAGAAAATCGCAGCGTATGCACCGAGCAAGATAGCCTCGACAAGCTTTCGACACTTATCAAAGCAAGTGTCGGTGGAAACACCGAAAAGCAAGTCAATAGCGGAGATGGAAGTTTCCGCAATCATAGAGGAGGATGGTCCTACATGGATGACCCCAATTGCGCATTTCTTAAGCAAAGGGACATTACCCCAAGAATGCATGTAAGTTCGCAGAATACGGGCGCACACAGCAGCAGATTCAATGCGCGACAACATATCAGACGACGCTCTTTCCTCCAACCATGGCTTCGGCGCGTAGGCCCAAGACAAGCAAATTATGTGTCGAGAAATCCATGAGGGTTCATGTAGCATGCACGCAGACCACGGTCTCGTTGTAGCACGCGCCACGCGATCGGATACCATCGCCAACCATGCATAAAGATGCGCTGGATTTGATAAGGAAGTGCAATGATTGCCAAGTCCACGCATCTGCATCGCGCAAACCACAAAGATGAGTTAACACCAATCACGCGCCATGGCCATTCTACAAATGGGGCATTGATATCGCCGGTCCTTTTCCAATAGCAAGAAGCGGTCTCAAATTTCTCATAGTCGCTATAGACTACTTCACCGTGGATCGAGGCAAAAGCAAGAGCGACAACCATCGCAACCGTGTAAAACGCTTTGTCGGGACAACATTGTATGCCGCTCGATTACCCGTGAAATCATCTCGACAACGGAAACAATTCGCGACAACCCTTTAAAGATTGGTGCGAAAGTTAAACATCACCCAACACTTTATGCCGGTTACGCACCCACAAACCAATGGTTTAGTCGAGCGCAAACCAAGCCCGGTGAAGGAATCAAAGCACGCTGGACAAGCACAAAGGAAGGTGGGTCAAGAACTTTCACATGTATTATGGGCACACCGCACTCGCTTAAAACCAAAGACAGGGACACCCTTCTCTCTTGTATACGGGATGTGTCGTTATACCAACCGAGATCGGCATGCCAACTATCCGTGACCGCGGAGATTAATGCGACTACAAACGACGACGAAAGACGGTCGACTTGGACCCATCGAAGAAAGACGCGAACGCGCCGCTATACGGGAGGCAAGGTCAAGTCAAAATGAAAGGATACTATGATGCCAAGGTACGCAGTGTTTCATTCGCACTGTGTGACTTTGTTCACCGCGACAATGAGGCAAGCCGCACCAAGATACTGTGTAAGCTCGGACCAAAGTGGGAAGGACCTTATGAGGTTATCAAGCAACGGCACAAAGCGCTGCATCGGCCACGAGGTTTGATGGTCGTGACTCATCACAAGACATGGAATATCAAGAACCTCAAGAGGTGCTACCTATAAGAATTGTTACAAGATAGCACAGCAGACGCTCCGCACTTTCAAAGGCTCAATAAACATTCATGTACCCGCTTTTATTTTTCATATTTATCGCTTTCTTTGTTATTTTCGATAAACTTGCAAGTATTATAAAAACGTCATGTTTCTAGCTAACTCGCGACACATTTTAAGTTGTTATCTCCATATACCGTATGCTTTAACAATTTTTATTTTTGCCACGATGGCGTGCATGCACTACTTAATAAACCCACGATGGTAAAAGGATAAGTTGACCTACTAACTAACTTATTGAAAAGAGGGTTGCAAACCCATCAATACCGGATCACGATCCTTGTTAAACACCTTGTTCTCAAGACGTTGAATAAGATATGCGCATCCCACGATGGTTATGCAAAGAATGCACACGCGCATGTTTAACAACTGGGGAACCAAGATACTTGCTTCCTTAATAAGATATTTACAGCACGCTGAATATCATTACATACACGGTTATGATTAAATACTTAGAATTATTTTCCAAAGTATACTATAATTTTCATACACGACTATGAATTTCTTACATTGGCAGACAGATGTGTATACATTACAAATGCCTACAAGCAACAAGCAAAAAAGAAATTTTTATTTATAACTACGAGTTATTACAAACGATATCACACATATCCGCTACATGCTACTACAACGCCTAAGTGACGGCGCCAACATGACTTGTCGCTTTAACTTCACCGAGGCTCTTCAATACATCCAATCATTAGGCGACACAAAGGCCACACCGACCGGCACTCCATCGACTCTGCAAGTGAGCCGCACCAAGTCCACACAAAACGGCCTTACCGCAATACCCTTTTTCTTGGCAAGACGGGTGGCATGCGCCCAAGACCTCCTTTAGAGGTACCTCTTTCTCCAATGCAAAGGGATTCGACTATCCCTAGGACGCAAAGACGGGTACTTGAGTCGCGACTCATGGGGTTTCAAAAATAGTCCTACTGGTGTCCAAGATCCTCAAGACGATGACGCGCCAATGTCAACCCCGCCATAATAACACTTATCGGATAATCTTGGTCGCGCCAAGTCTCAAATCATTGGGAGCTCTAAGTCTTTCATTTTCGCATGGCAATGATTAAATGATCATATGACTCGTCATTATATTGGGTACCTTATCAAGGGGCGTCTCCAACAGTTTGGCTTCGGAGAGCTTTTCAATCGCCTCTGATTTACCACGCTCCAGAGCGCATTGCACAACCTCCCCAAAAGCATTAACCACTTCTGGCGATTCCAGGGTGCTAAGGGCAGCTAGGCGAAGACCGTGGCCAATGAGCCACCTGCGCTCCGCAATTGTAGACATGAGCTGAGGATACAGCTCCTCGTCATACTCGATGCTCATCTTGCGCAACTTAGCCTCCTGCACTTCCAAGGACCAGCCACAAGAGCTCCAAGCTCCCCAATCACAAGCAAAAAAACTTTCCTTACCCTCGCTCCAAATGTTTCAAGGCCCAAGAAGACGCAGACTTATACTTGGCAAAGATCAAGACGCTCTTGGTTTATTTGGCACATTAGCGCCATCTTGTCCTCACTGCTTTTGAGCATATGTGCTCGAGACCTGGCCTCGCATGGGCGCTATCTAGTTGTGCCCGGCACTTGCCACCGCGCCCAAAGAAAGAAATAGTTTGGTCCTTTGGGAGTCTTGGTTTTCCATCGACACTCGCTCTTTCACTTCACAATCAAGCCTCGATGAGCTGAGACTTGAACTAACTCTTCAACTAATTGATCCAGAGGCACATCTCGCGCCGCCTTGGTTTTCATTGTCCCGACTGCGGCCAGAGTGCTACCGAGCGTGTCGGACTAGCCTTAGGAGGTGACTCTATAACTCGCTCCATCCCCGCGATGATCACCCAGCAATGTTAGACACATTCACCAACTACATAAAATATGTACATGTATAGCTTTACTTACTTTGGCTCCGCGCCATCGCCAGACGGTGTGACGACGCTCATCGCTGGAGGACAACTCCACGGTCCGACAACGGGCGCTTTTTCCTTGACGGCTCGCGCCATCATCCCTTCGGATCCTTTTGCGACTAAGCGCAACTTCTTCCTCCTCCTCTTCGTGATGAGCTCCAGCCACGGCGCCGATCGCGCCACCAACGGTTACCTCGTGATTGGGACGGCTCGCAGAGGCGTTGCTCCATCGCAACGGAGGAGCCGGGTCCTCGTATCCCCAAAGATTCGCTTCTAAGACACGCCTTCCGTCGCGGCTAGATAGGATCCTCATCATCCTCGCGGTCTTACTCGCCTTTACCGCCACGGGCTTCGCTAATCGCACGACGTTGAATAGATCCATCTCTCGCAAGACAAAACACATATACAAACAAAGTTATATAATGCGCGACAAAGGTGGAAGATTATTCTTACATTATACGCAGAGGAACGGAGGAATAAGTACCCACCCTGGCCATTGGCGTCTAAAAAGATAGGGATCTCATCTTCGGGGCCAAAATAATTGCGGCTGATCCCCATGTGCACCAAAAATCCTTCGGGATATGCACTAATGGGGATGCGGTTTGCATTTATCAGTTCCGCATCCTCGACGTTATAAGACCCAGGCAATGGGCACTCATCCCTCTGTAGTGTTCCTCGAGTATAGAAATCATAATCCCAAGGGAAACATGCATTATCTACCCAGAAGAAATACTCCTCCAATTCCTAAGTATGCCTAATTTATCCGTGATAGACCGCAGCCACCCGCCAAGCCGAGAAAGTTACCCACCCATGCGCCCATGAGTGTGGTAAAAGACGCGAATAAGTTGATGGTGGGATTAATCCTCAAAGAAACGGCAATTTACTCGGTTGGTAATTTTGGCGCGCCGATGCAATGGTAATCGCGATATGTGTAGTGTATAATAATTTAACACATCGCATAGAAAGCGCGACAGGGCACACGCTGATTCGCAAATTAATAATCGCGTGTATACACCCACCTTTCCTTCGGAAATCCGCAATCGGCACGCGATCCGGAACCACCGGATGCACGCCCGGTATAAAGTAACTGAGGTAAATTCCATCGATCGATCAAATTAAGGTCGGAGGTGAAGTCGACAACCGCTTAACCATGGTGATATACTTTTCGCTATCACGCACGCCGTTACCTTTGTGGTTGGTTGCTTTTGGGGTTAATGACTCTTAATTTGCTTTAGAAATGGTAGAAGGTGTTTTTACCGCGAGGAACCGTGAAAATGAATCCTCAAGTTATATACTTCTCCTCTTCCACACGACACGCCACGTGGTTTCCACTAGTCTCATTGTGTGGTCGAGATGCCTTGATGTGACAACGGGCAAGAACTTTCCCCGATTAACGAGGCGTTGACTCTTCACTGGATGTCTAGATACATTGCACCCGCAGCGGGTGTATGGCTTCTGGATACGCTTCAGACGTTACTTGTTTTTGAACTACGGTCATTAGTCTAGCATCCGCAGCTACGCATCGCGCGATACTAGACCTGGGGACATGATGACGATAGTCCGAGTCGGGTCATGAACCCGACCACAACCCAATACTAACAAGCCTTGTACGACCGGGCCAATATCAATAACGTGTTGGGCTCACGAAAGCCCAAGCCCAAATCTATTTATGGAATAGATATCCGATATCTTCTAAAATAAGAAGATAATCATTCCCAACCGACTTAGGCGGGATACTGGGTGGGGAACACGGAACCAACAAGGATTCCGTGCGATATAAGGGAATCATATCCTCGCTTAAGGTACGATCTCATAACCCTAAAACTCCTTAAACCCTAAACCGATTACTTACTCTCACGGAGGATAATCGGGAGACAATCCCACGGTAAGCCTAACGGTGTTTCTTGTCTCTTAGTGCGCGCAGTCTCAAGCAGCAATTTCAATTGGTACGAGAACCGAGCTCCAAATCGTGAACGCCCAACTTTTGTATCAACAACATAACTCCATCATTAGCTCAAATTTTAAAAGTCTAACAATAAGTAAGTAAAAATAACCCACTTCTTGGCCCAAATTTAACTGAGAAAAAGAAAAAAAGAAAATCACATTTCTTCTTCTTCTTCTTCACTTCCTGCGTCTACACACACACTTGAAAATCAAAAAAGGAAAAAAGAAGAAAAAATGAAACCGTTTATATATCAATTAGGTCCCACTTTGTCAGTAGCATTTGCTCGTCGTCAGAACGGCGAATCAACCGACGGCGCCCGACTGCGAGGGGGTCGGTGTCACGGCGGGGCACGGCGAAGAGCCATGGTGGACGGCGAGGATGCACGGCGAAGCCACACCGTGCGTTCTAAGTATCACCTACCTCATTAACGTTTATGTTGTAGCATTTATTAAACTGAATTTGAAAGTTGGATACTAAATGATTATTGTGCGTCAAAGGATACATTGCTAGTTGGCCAAACAAAAAATCGGATCCTTGGTATTTTCTGAGCTTGCTAGTGGAGGTGTTACCCCGAGCTCGTTTTGTATTTTCATTTCTTAAAACATTATATAGTCGAATTGTTTCGTCATTACCCTGAAAACCCGCATCTTGAAACATATCATGAATATGTGTTGAACTTAAGCCATATTTTGTTAAATAAACTTTAAACATTTTGTCAAAAACCTCGTTAAAGCAAGCACATTATTTTATTATATAGTTCGGGTTTTCTTCTAACAAACCCAAATCATAAGAAATGTTAGTAATTAAAGATTCAACCCTGCTTCGGTTTAAAGTAGGGTTCAAAGCGGCAGCACAAGTTATAACGGGAGGCAATTCTTTAAATATTTTTAAACTTTTCTTTCATTGGTTGCACCATATTTTAAAATATTTTTTAAACTTTCCTAAGTATGCATAATGTTTTAAATTTTCAATAATTGTTAAGTTTTTCGTAGAGGTGCCAATTTGTTCGAAAAAAAAAATGAGATAATTTGTGGCAATTTGTAAAAGATTTGGGCACATTTAGCCATTTCTTTTTTTTGAAATGAGCATATATTGCCCATGTAAAAGTTAAATGGGCACAAACAGACACAAATTTTATTTTAATTGAAGAACATTACAATTGGTTTTAAAGAAAAACTTATAGATATAATATATTTATTTTTTAAAATATAAATGAGGTGTTACGTTTGAGAAATTTATTTCATCATTTTGGGTTATTTCAAAAGAATTCGTATAACATCCGCCTTAAGTTCGTGGCCGCTTAACCCAGAAATTGCTTGAACCGTGGCTGTGCCCGCCCGACCAAACTGCTTTGCCAACTTTTTTTCGTGATTTACGAAGCTTCATTCATAGTTTCATACCGAGCCACCAAAATCAAAGAGATGGCCTGAGTTAAATACACATGAATCAAAATAGGATCATGTAACCAAATAAAAATTTAGGTCTCACACGTATCTAAAAAGTAATTATTTTTATTGAATTCTTTTGTAGTCGAATTGATACAAGTTACGTAAAACTGGTACATCTAAATAAGTATAACGAAAGTTACCAAACAAGATTAGAACGAAAAAAATCTTGTCACCAAATTCATCCCACAGCAATGTGCGAGCATATTTTCAAACCACAAACAACTATAAAACAAAACCAAAAAAGTACCAACTTGATTTAGATCGATCCAGTATTTGTTGTTTCATTTGGTATTTGATTATGGTCTAGTATCATCCTAATGACACCCTTTACTTGACCAGATTCGTATGACTCGCTACCAATAATAAACGGTAAAACGTGATATTCCTAATTAGATCTTACTAACTCATTAAAAAATGTTAACCAGCACATCTATATGCTTAGTTTCCCGTAATTATGACAAAAAAAATCAAGATTAGATGCAAATTACGATCTCTAAACCCTTTAAAATACTACTAATCTCGTTGGCATTTAGTTTCACTGAAACCTGACAACCAATTCATTATTACTTGCTCCAACTAAAAATAGAAAGTGCGAGAAGATGATTATTCTTTAAACTTATTAAACTATGGTTTTATGCTACGTAATTTGATTTCAAATTTCTTTTTAAAGCAAGTACTGAATGATCATTCTTTTGGATGTAGAAGAAAATATTAGTCGTTTTTTTTTTTGAACGGCGGCTTTTATTAAAGACTAGCTAAAGCTAGAATAAAAAATTACAACGAGGAAATAGTATCTAACGGTCTTTGCCCCCAACCTACCCAACTACATTTAAACTTAGGATTTCTAGATGAAATCCATAAAAAAGAATGCGAAACAATAAAGTCCCAAAGCACCGACTTCTTAGGAGGGGGACTAGAGAAGAGCAATTGATTTCGGTAATTCCAAATAGTCCAAAGAAGAGTCCCTCCCACGCCTTCAAGAGCCAAACGAGCCTTACTTGATATATGAGAGGAATCAAGCCAATCATACCACTCAATAATATTGGCGAAGAAGGGAATATCCAAGTCCCACCAATTGGCCAACAAAGCCCACAAATCTTGAGCCATCCCGCATATAAAGAAAGTATGGTTAACCGTTTCAACGTCTTCAAGACAATTAGGACAAAGAAGAGAACCGATTTCAATACCTTTCCGGTCTAAATTTACCCTCAAGGAAGCCTATTAAGCTTCAATCTCCATAAAACACATTAGCTTTAATAGGAGCAATGATTCCAACGAGTTGCCATGGGACCAACATCAAGGGTTTGTGAATCCACGATACAACGAATGTAAGCCACCGAAAACGACAGCCCATCAAGGGACCATAACCATGAATCTCGCTTATCCGAAAGATTAACACCCCCAATAACTTCTATAAGAGCCGCAAGCTGGGCTGAATCGGCACCACCCCTTGGGTTTCGTCTAAGCACCAAAGTCCAATCATCTAAAGGAACCCTACTCGTTTTAAGGCTAGAGACCAAGGTAACTTAATTCGCACCTTACACCTCAGCGCCACATTAGCTTTCTTTCTCCTCTCACTTCCCCTAACACCATAAGGTCACCATAACTCTCATTTTTTTTAATACTTACGAAATTAAAAACATAAACGTGAACGTAAAAATATAAAAACGTAAATGTACGAAATAGAAAACTTGTATTCATAAATTAAAAACCTAGACTTCGAATATTAAAAATATTACATTTAAAACTGAAATTAAATATTACGAGACAAGTGTTCGATCAAATCGGCATGAAAGTTTTGATGCGCTTGATGTGATCAGATGTACCTCATAACTTTTCGCATTTGTTCATCGGATTGTATGGAGTCGTTCGGTTGATGTGCTTCCTTGGGTACTATTCGGGAGATATCGTATTTTTTTGTCTTTTCGAACCATATTATGTAATATGATGCATGTATACATCATATTCATTATTCTTTTCCTTTTTCATCGTTTTTGCGGGATTGGCAAATATCACCCATTTCTTCTTCAAAACACCAAACGCTCGTTCCACATCTTCCCTTTTAGATTCCTGCATTTGCTTATACCTTATTCTCTTGTGGTCATCATCTGATGGTTCTGGAATCGTCTTAATGAGTGTTAAGATAGAAACCAAATGGGTAAGTTACCCCGTTAGAAACAAACGAAATCTCCGGTGCTATTCCTTGTTTAAGATCATTAAATAAAGGGGATTGATCCAGAACTTTGATGTCATTGTTCGACCTAGAAACACCAAAGAAAGCATGCCATATTCATAAGTCTTGTAATGCAACAACTTCCAGCAAAATGAACGGATTCGGACCATGATCACGTCTAACATATTGCCCTTTGTGTGCATTCAGACAACCAAACCACTCCCAATCTGTATAGTCAAGGCTTCCTAACATCCCCGAAAACCCGTGCGTTTCTTCGTGATGTCGATAAAGCTTCACGACATCAGGCATAGTGGGTTTCCTCAAATACTCTGGACCAAAAATTTTCATAACAGACTTACAAAATTATTCAGAGAACGACGAGAAGTTTTGTCATTTATATGCAAATATTCATCTAAAGCATCAGGAACCGCGCCGTATGCCAATTGACGAATTGCAGAGGTGCACTTCATCAACGCTGAAATGCCTTCTTTTCTGGTCTATTCAATATTATTACTAAAAAATGGACAATGAATAGTTACCTCCCAAACTATATAGTTGAAAAGATTGCGACTCATTGGAACCTTTTCCGGAACCTATATTCATCGTACATTTGGTTCTCACTAAAATAAGCTTCGACTAAACGGTCATGAACACCATAATGATCTCGATTAATGTGTTTTATCATCGAGGCGATTTGCTTTTTGTCTATTCTTAATAAACGACACCGCTCTTCCAATAAAATTCAAATTCCGACTTACAATTTCTTGTTCTTCTTATGAGTCGGTGAACATAATCGTATAGGAATTCATTTTAGAAATAAAAGGAATGAGATATATGTTGTTTGAATGAAATATGAGAAGATGTGTATAAAAATGATAAAATTTTAATGTATTTACAAGTAAAATATGAGGTAGTGTATTTATTTATTTATTTTTTTTAGATAGCAACGATTATATACCACATAGACCCACAAACTTTTCAAAAACAAATAGGTGAACCGGTCACCTTATTCTCTCGCGATTTGAGCGCCTCACGCATGAGTACTGGAACACATGGACAATGCATCGCGCGTGAATTTAGAGTTCACCTTGGGCATTCTCACACCCTTGCCCTTGAGTCTAACTTTGCGTAATTTGTTATTGGAATTTGTATCATTTAATTTTATTGAATCAAGCAAAAACAAGATACATAACATTTGTTAGTGGTATCGAAGATTACCTATCAGCCAAAAAGTTGTTACTTCAAGTTTCAACAAGAATAGGTATACAAATATTCAATCAGAGAAACAACTGTCACAAACCGAAACCAAGCAATACTGTGCAGTTTTTGATGAAAAATATTTGTTCCGGTCCGATTTTAACATGATGATCAATGTTACTTTGAAGTGGCTCATTTGATTCGCAACCTGTTAATTATCTTTTAAAAAATCGTTTACTTAATCTTTCAAGTATAGATCTTAACTTATCTTAAAATTATCCAACATAATTTATATGCGCATTTATTGCAGAAAATCAAGGAACAATGCAAATACAATCTCGAAGCCTTTAATTACTTGAGTACTTGTCTTGTTAGCATGCATGTGCTGATGTGCTTCACTTGTAAGTGGTAACTATGACAACCAGTCCTCTCTGATTACTTGCTTTATTATTAGCTAGAATATGCAGCTAGATGGTCATTAATGAAACCAAATAAACACATTTAACTATGGTGTTATGTAGAAAATTCAGCAAGACTGTCGTCAGTCATTATATTAGTGAAGTAATTAACCAATTATTGATGCTTTATGTTTATTATTATCAACGAGGTGTATCAGACTATCAGTTCACGCGTTGCTGCAAAGATAAGTTACTAACAATTATCGGCACCCATCCACAAAAAATGAACCGAAGTTTTGATATTAACAAAAAAGAGAAGGATCTCTTTTAAGGTTTAAGATCATTTGAAGACAAAAAATCTTTTACATATCAAGGGATCAATCTCCAACTTTCATCTTTCTTCCATTTTTATTTTCAAATATTAATATCTTTCAAACCGTTAATCGTTAAGCGGAAAAAAAATATACCATTACGACAAGCATTTAATTATCTTTCTATAGATAGGCACTTTGATATACTTTCGACAAAAAAATGTTTTTTTTGTGTTTTCACGCTTTTTTATATTTTTTCACATCGAAATTTGTATGAAAAAAATCACATGTGATTAAACACTAATTTAAATATCACATGTGATATTAGTGTTAAATTGTTGGTGGTAACAGCCCAACATCGGGGTAAGATAATCAAAGTCAGCAACAATACCACTAGGTGGTTACCGGATATCACTTGGAATCGTGTAATCACTTTCCAAAGTAAACTATTCGACCCTATGCGGGTTATATGAATATCTACTTGGGATAAGACCAAATGTTAGTTATTGAAATAGGCACAAATCAATAACCCTTTGATATAAGTGTTTTAAGCTTTCGGTTTATTTCTCCGGTATTGTACTTTTTCGCAGTGTCTTCGTCAAGATGTCACTCTCTATTTATAGTAGAGAACACTCAACACTAATCAATGGACATTATGTGTGATTAACGCCAATTAATCACCCATAATAAACCTCCATAATCATAGAAATAATGGTTACATGACCAATTAAACGTGGTCATAAAGCACCATAACACCCAATTGAATGAGTCAAAGTCATTACAAAATAATTACGCAACACTACCAAGAGGAACCATTACACTAGCAAGATGAACCATACACTACCAAAAGGAACCATCGCAGGAACCATTACACTAGCAGCGGGAACCATAACACTACCAAGAGGAACCATCGCCACTACACTATCGATAGTAACCAATACACTAGCAAGACAAACCACTATTGAGTCGAGTCAAGATGTTCGGGGACCTCATGGGTGTACATCTGCACCTCCTAACCCAAAACCGGTGTGAACTAATCCCACACGCACTAGATTTTCCAACAATCCTCTCCAAATTTAGTTCACTTCTTTCCAAGAAAAACAAACATCAAACAAAACATGTGCATAAATGAAAATATCACGAGGATTGAATTTTCATCTTAGTACATTACACGCTCAAATATTCGAGAATCAGGGTGTTCTAAGAATTGAACCCTTCAACCCATTTGAATACCTGAAGATAAAATACACACAAGTTTTCAAACACTTAACAGCTCCTGACACAATACAAGCCATGTGTCCATATCCAAATTAATAAATGTTGTAAGAGCTAAAAGTCCAAAGCTCCCTGAAGCGGCAAAACTTCAACATTCACATAGGTGGTTCCTCTTTATTCATGCTCCTGCCAAGCACTTTTTCAAATAAAATTAACCATTAAGAAGTAAAGACTTCATCATCCTTTTAGTAGGTTCTGAGCACAACCTTGGGATGTAAATAAAACATGTGCTCCAGTCCACTAAATGTTCAGCTTTCCACATTAAACTCAACTCCCAAGTTTCCTTAGGAGGGAGTTGGGTGTCCTAGCATTCAGTGACTAAATTGGACTTAAACCCATCCCTTTAGCAGACTTTATAACCAAGTCTCTAGCCAATCCCTTCGTCAAGTGATCGCCTAAATTTTGTTGAGATCTAACAAACTCTATAGATACCACCCCATTCATGATAAGCTCACGAATCATGCTATGTCTGACACCTAAGTCTCTAGACTTACCATTGTACATCTAGCTATAAGCCTTAGCCAATGTAGCTGCATTATCACAACGGATAGAAATAGGTGCTATAGGTTTAGGCCACAATGGAATCTCAAGATGTTAGGATTTAGAAAATCCGGTAGTTAAAGAGTTGGTCACCTCAAGTATATGTAATCGTTAGAAAGCTCGTAGTCGTAGTCATTTAGAGTTAGTAAGTAGTTTGTTAAGTAACACCGTGGAGGACGGACGGGTCTTTACCCACTGTATGCCTGGATCCAAGCCCGTAGGAGGCGAGTCTTGTAAGAAACTATAAATACCCTCTACCTCCCAAGGTAGAGGGTTGGAGCTTTCAATACCATTTTTCTTTGTTTCATCAAGTTCCCAATTCTCTCTCTACTTTCTCTCTTTAAAACACAACCCATATGCCCCACTTTAATATTGTTTGATGTGTTTATGAAATCCATTATGTTACAAATGGTATCAAGAGCCATGGTTTGATCATTCATCTTTCATGTTCTTGGATTTCTAGTGGTTTTCATAAGGTTTTTGGGTTTGAATGAGTTTAGAGTAGTTAGCATCATTTGGATCATTTCTAGTGTTAAAGTTTGGACTTTGATTGTACTTTTGTGTTTAGAATCATTATAAGTACTTAGGTTTTGATTTGGAAGGCTTGAATCAGCGTGGTTAACTTGTTTTTGGATTGAAAAGTGGTGTTTTTGAAAGTTTCATGGAAGCGATTTGAGTCTCGTTGCATAATTCTTCGTAGCCATTTGTCCCTACGTTTAAGCGACTTGTATGTGTTGTGTGAAGCGATTTGTGCACTAAGCGATTTGTCTATTGAGACAAAACGACAAAAAGGACAAGGTAGTGGACATACTTGTTTGTCTAGCGAGTTGTCTAACTAGCGATTTGTATGTCTAGCGATTTGTCACTAGCGACTTGTCTTTCTAGCGATTTGTCACTCTAGCGACTTGTCTTTCTAGCGATTTTTCCCTCTAGCGACTTGTCTTTCTAGCAACTTGTCACTCTAGCGACTTGTCTTTCTAGCGATTTGTCAATCTAGCAACTTGTCTTTCTAGCGACTTGTCACTCTAGCGACTTGTCTTACTAGCGATTTGTCTTTTTAGACTCATTGTTTCTTATTGTTACGTTTTACGGTTTTCTCTTGATTTAGTAAAATCCCGTGAAAGAATCTATTTCCCGATTTAATCAAAGAGTTATAAAATCCCGTAGAATCTATTATCATGTCTACCAACGTGCCTACAATCATCTCTTCTGTAGCTGAGGACGTTCAAGCTGCAGGATCAGATACTCGTCCACCCATGTTAGATAGAACTGATTATGACTCATGGGCTCAACGAATCATATTGTATTGCTTGGGTAAGGAAAATGGGGTTAACATTCTCAAATCATTTGATGAAGGACCGTACCAAGTTGAGACTACCAGAGACATAGTTGAAACTGCTGCTGATGGCTCAGTGACATTAGGATTGGATAGACCAAAGACATATGATGAACTTACTGATAAGGAGAAAAGAGATACGATGTTGATATTAGGCCTCAAACATTGTACTTGTGGTCACCAAAGGACATCTACAAGTTAATCAATCACAACACCGAAGCCAAAGCGGTTTGGGACAATGTCAAGATGCTTCTCTCTTGTTCGAATTAACTAAAGAAGCGAGAGTCTCAACCGTATGATGATTTTGAGAACTTTAAGATGAACCCTGGGAAAATGTCTTTGAATACTACGAAGGTTCCACAAGCTCGTGAATGACATGAGGAATATCAAAATGACTATGCCAAATATTCACTCAATTCAAAGTTTGTGAACAACATGAATCCGAATGGCACAAATTTGTCACTTGACCAAGCTAACCAAAGGTTTAAGGCACACTAACTATGACCAATTGTATGCATACTTGCTTCAGAATGAGAAACATGCTATGTTTGAACGAATGATCCCGAAAACGCAAAACCAATTATGGTGATGCAAGCTCGTCGATTGATTCAATTGCATTCTACACAAATGTAGGAATAACCACCAAAGCATCTCAAGTGATACCAACGGTAATGGTAATCACAAACTCATTCCGGATCCAAGGTATAAGCCTCATCTGCATACATTCATGGAACATCTTGTTAATCAATTGGCTTTAATGGTCAAGCAGAACTTGAACCTCACCCCACACACCAACAATCATATCAAAACTGCATCCAATCTTCACAATCATGCTACGGTTGAAGACGGAAAGGTAGTGGTGCAAAATGTGCAAGGAAGATAGAATGCATACCTTCCACATAATGAGCAAGGGAATGTTGGTGCTGGATATGGGAATGTTGGAGCTGGATATGGGAATGTTGGTGCTGGATATGGCAATGCTGGCGGTGGTGGTGGATATATGGGTAATCAAAATCGTGGAAGGAACATGGCTCAGGGTCAAGTAAAGCCCATTAAATGTTACAACTGTGGTGGAGAAGGACACATCGCAAGGAATTGCACTCTTCCAAAATGTCCACAAAATGCAGAGTATTTCAGAGACAAGATCTTTCACCGGTGCAAGCTCAAGATGCAGTGGAGCTATGTTGAATGAGGAAGAATTGCTATTTCTTCTTCGAGGAAATGCCGAACTTATGATGCTAATGTGGATGAACAACAGAAAAGGTGGTATGGGTCGAACAATCCCAATGCATTTCAAGTCGCAGATCGTGACGCATTGATTCGGATGTTGATGATGAACCAACCGCCTGCACCATCTTCATGGCTAATATCTCACCAATGGTAACTCCAAGGGCTTCCTCACCAAAACATACCACTCCTTCCAGGGAATCTATCATTTCAGAGGTATTAAATCTATACGATGAGTTTGATGTGCAAAAGACGCATGGCAAAGTACAATCAACTGAAATTATTGAATCAGATATTGAAAATATGGGTAATATCAATGTTGTCCCATGTGATCAATATGTGAAACAAAATGAAAGTGAAATTGTACCAAGTAATGCATCTTCTGCAGTCAATGATGACTATGTTTTTGATGAATTCACTGCATGTGCCCCTGATGATTCTATTACTTCTGAACTAAATGCCTATAAAGAACAAGTTACTATATATGAACAACGTGCTAAGTTTGAATTGACTACTCGTGAGCAGGAGATGGATAACCAAATGCGTACAATTATCAGAAAAAGCAATTTTAGAGAAGAAATGTTAAAACAAGAGTTAGATTCCTTACAAGAAAAGCTTAACAAAACTATTAAACAAAAATAAGAACTTCAAGAAAATGTGAAAGTACTTAAACAAGAATTCAATGCTAAGGAATCAAAACTTTTAAATGAATTTTCCAACCTAAAAACTTTGAAGAACAAACTTGAAAATAAATTGTACGTACAAGGGAACACCATTCAGACTGCTCACATGATCACTAAGCATAGAGTTCTAAGTGATAAGCATAGCGTTGCACTTGTAGATGCACCAAATCCTAAGGCGTGTAGTAAGGCTAAACCAGCTCAAAGGGTAATCTATGATGGAAATGAGATTCTTAAGCCTAGACAGAAACCCACTTGTGCTGAGTGCTCTAAGGAAGATAGAAAATTAGAAGAAGTCTCTAGAAAAAATTGGATGATAAATTTAATAGTCCCTTTTGCATAAGAGATAAAATCATCATTAAAACTCCAAATTATTCTAAGGATAACTGGATTGCCTTTAATAAATTCAGACCTCAGACCCAGCTGACCCCTGAACAAATTTTCTGGAAAAAGGATCTGGACAAACAAAAAGCTGATGATTTTGTTGAAAAGAATTTCTTGTAGGAAATTGCCTCCACCACTATGTATCCTCAAATACACCAATGCATTTAGTGCCTAGAAATCTTCCCACTAATAGCAAGACCTTAATCAGCCTTTATGTAGTTTACCAACTATTTGTTGATTTTGAGAAAACGTGTAAGAAGAGAATCACACCCACTGGGATTACTGAAGGGGAAAAGGGTTTTGAACAAACTAAAGAATGTTATTTAAATGAGGTCATGCCTTTCTTTAAACAACTTAAAGGACAATTTGAGAGTCTTCAAAAGGGTATGGACACAGAGATTAAAGAAATAAAAAAGATGTTTAATGATATGGAATTTGAGGTCAGTATGTATGAACGTGAGCTTAAGAGTAATGAAATAGAGATAAAGAATCTGCACATCATTAATGATAATCTGATCTCTCAATGTGTTGCTCAAGATGTGTTCTACACTGTTACAAATTAATCCATTACTGCTTCTCAATTTCATGATTGTCTATTGCTTTAAAAGTCTCCCAAGATCGTGTCATTGAGCTTGAAACAAAAAATTCAAAATTGCATGACAAAATCGAAAAGGATGATCATGATAACATGGTAAGGCATTTTTCTAAATTAGAAGTTGATTATCTTGATTTACAATTAAAATATCAACATCTTAAAGAAAGTGTTAAAACCTCAAATGCCAAGACATCTTCAGATGCTCCTGAGTTTGATGCGGTTTTTGAAATAAACAAACGTGATGAACAGATTCGAGCTCATTGTAACACGATCAAAAGGTTGAAAACTCAAATTTCACAATTGATGGGTGAAAAGAATGAAGTGACTGGCTCCCGTATGCCTCCACCTTTAGATTCTCAGAATTTCCAACTTCAAAACATGATTAATAAACTGCAAATGGAAAATGAATGTTTTCAAGTTGAAATTTCAAAAGTTAATGCTCAAAACAAAGAATTATGTGATTCACTCAAGGTTAATCATGATAATAACAGTGAAAAGGTAACTTCTTTGCTTAACGAAATTGAGAATCTGACGCGTGTAGTAAAAGGAAAAATGCCAATCACCAATGGTGAGAATGTTGCACCAAAGGTGTCTGCTTGCTTTAAATATGCTGTAACTGTGAAATATATCCCCCTCATCTTTGAAACAATGAATTTGCATATCAAACATATCTTTCATACCTCAAGGATAGTCTAGAGTGCCTTCGTGAGATTGTTGAAGATGATAAGATAGAGAAACCACTTGATAATGCTGTTGGGCATGCATGCTTATATGCCAAACGATCTCAGGAACTCTTAGAATGTGTGATTGCAACATGTCCTAAATCTGGTACTAGGAAAGATAGAGAAGTTATGCCTTGTTCTATGCCTAAAGTCAAGCATGTGACCTTTGATGTGCCTCTGAAAACCTTAGAACCCATCACTTCTAGACCAAAAAATCAAATGGCAGTAAAACAAACTAAGGCTCCCGTAATCACTTCTATAGATGTTAAGATTGACACTAAAGTTAGCGGGTCAAAACCTAGAAGCAATGTAAAGAAGGATATGATTCCACAAAATAAAAGTGATCATGAAAAGGAAGTGAAAGAACACCATAGGGACAATAAGTTTGACTTGAACAAAAATAATCGTGTTGGTTCTAGTATTAGCTCTAAGCTTACTGAAATTAATTCGATGTCTTATGTTTGTCTCGCAATACATGTAAAGAATGTCTATTTTACGTAATCATGATAAATGTGGTGTGTCATTTCGAGGTCTATGAATCAAAACCCGCTTAAGAAATTTTGGAAATCAAAACAGTTACATAATCCTAGAAACCTACAGGGAAGGTTTTTACCAATATAGGATTTCAGTGGAAGCCCACAGGTCGAATATTCATGCACAACAAACCTTGCTCCATAACTAGATCCACTATGCCTAAAGTAGTGGCTGTTAAGGTTTGGAAGCCAACTGGTCGAATAATCCCATTAGGCACATGATGCCCTTTAACTAAGTCGATGATTCTACTAGTTTAACTCCTAGTGATAATGCCATAGCAACTAGGGTTTCGCCGATTCAAAGATTGTTTTGCTTAACCAAAAGGAACCCATTTTCACATGGGGATCCAATGTTTTCAAATTTCCACCTTTTATTGTGTTCCAATGCAGGTCATACAAATCATCTGTTGGTACTTGGATTAAGGTTGCTCTAAACAGATAAGGGGAAATGACAATGACGTCTGTTCACATCAGTTCAGGCCTCGTACTTCATCATAATGGCGTCTGCATATAACACTTCAAGCCCCGTTCCTCAAAGAAAAGAAAAGTGTATGCTTCAGTGCGCTTTATCTTCCAAAGAAGAGAAATCTTCATGTTTACGACCATTCTCATCGACACTCTCCATCAACAAGCGTCATATTTTTCCCAGGCTCATTCAATCCTCAAGTGGATATACGTTTATTGGTGTATATTCTTATTCACTTGCTCATTCAAAAATGGCAAACTTCATTTGCAATTCTTGAGGGGGAGAAGAGTGAAGAAACTTAATGTCAGTCATCAAGGAATCTGCTTACCGTTGATCGTATTCTTATTTACTTGTATAAATCAAAAATGGCAACTTCATATGCAATTTTTGAGGGGGAGAAGAGTGAATATACTACATGCTGATGGATGCTTAAATTATGGTCATACGACTCTCGAATGCCTTATGTTTCACTTACTAAGGATAATTGGGAACCATTGTTTCAAGATATGTATGATGAGTACTTCCAACCTCCAACGAATGTTGATCATCCAGTTTCTGAAGCTCCTGCTCCGGTTCCTGCTGACTCAACTGGTTCAAACATCAATGAAGTACAACTCAAACTACTCAAGAAGCTCAATCTCCAGTTTTTCCTTAAGGTGTTGACATTGATTATCATAATATTGCAATTGCACGTATGAATAATGATCCGCTCTTTGGTATTCCTTTGCCAAATATTCACGGATTATTGTTCATGAATAATGATCCGCTCTTTGGTATTCCTTTGCCAAATCTTCACGGATTATTGTTCCTCCCAATGTGCACTCTGTAAATCAACCAAATGAACATTGAAGAAAATGACAACCTCATCCTCTTGAAGACATTTTTGAATCTTCCAAATCAGTCTCTACATGAGGATACCTTTAGGAAGAAGGCATTGATGATTGAGGAATCATTTGTTTCGGTTTATTCAGTGAGTCAATGTACATCCGATTGTATGTTTATTCACGTGTTGGGCATTTGACACAAGTTGATTACTTCGGAGTTAATCATTTATCACTTATTTGAGATTAAAGTTGACTTTCACAAGGTGTATTCTTATTTGATAACTTGCTCGGGCCAAAGAATTTGAGTTGAAGACTTGGTTTATCTAGTTACCAGCTGTCGGGGTAGATGGTTGAAGACCTGGTTAACTATCACTATTAGGAGTTACGTTGTTTTACTCAATGTCACACAGAGATGACGGTGTGGATAATCTCAAGAGGTATTAATGTCGCATACTTTGTTTGAGTAGTGAGTACTTAGAGATTTGCTTGAAGCATAGATTCTCGACACCATTCTTCCATCCTTAAGTGCAAGCTTAAGATACAAATGTGGGGAATTCGACTTCAGTTTCAAGTTTGGTATAACGGGTTTTCTTCTTTAGTGGTTACTTCAAATTGTCTACACATGGGTTGATAAAGATAGTCAGAGAGAGTTTCTGTAGCAGTTGATTCTCACAGGATTCATTTGAGCTAATTTGTTGTTCTTCTCTATTTCAAGAATATTTGGTATATATATAATGGGTTGTTGATTACGAGGTATCAAAACCAGCAAGGGGAAGGAAACATACATCTAAACACACAACGAGTACACGTGATGAACTTAATACTTCTTCTCTATTGAAGTAATCTCGGAAAGAAAATGTCATAACCAGAGAGAAACTCGGTGTTTAACTCGTAGCATTTGGTGTGTTATTCCAACTATTTGGGGAAGGATGTATTATTCCAACTATTTGGGGAAGGATATATTATTCCAAACTATTTGGGGAAGGATGTATTATTCCAACCATTTGGGAGGAAGTGGTCTCGGATACTTTTGGTATGTGTTATCTCACCTTCAAGAGAAAGAAATTTGAAAAGAATACTTGGAACGTGAGATGATATTGCTTATCGACATCTTCTATATGATTTATGATAAAGTGCTTCCGGTTAGTGCTTCATGTATTAATGTAATGATGATTCCGATGAGATCGCAACCATCGGGAGAGATATGTACATCGAGGACGCACAACATGTTCACATGATCGAGCTTAATCGGTTATTCTGGAGTCGACATATGCAGAGAAGATCAAGTGATTTAACCAGTTATCGTGATGTCGTTGTTTCTTCTCTTGTTGGGTACTTGTGTACATTATGGGATGAATGGTTATATGGAAGATAACTGGAATGCACTTAGTAAAATGAAGATGTTGATATGTTGTTCCCCTGAATAGACAACTTCTTGCTCAATCTTGAAGAGTAATGTGAACTTCGGGGATGCACAACAGGTTCATGTGATCGGGCTCAATCGTTTATTCCGGGTATGATAACCGCAGAAATGGTCCATGTTAACTTGTTACTTCGTTGTTATCGTCTTCTTCGGGTTCTTGAGCTTTATACAATTAGACTGTTTGCTTCACTTCATCTTTTGGGGGAAATGGTCTTAATTCAAAGATTGTCGGTTTGGGGGGAAGCTACCAAAGATTCATATTTAAAAGGCTCATGTTCAGACGATTTTCTTAGAAGCCTCGAATGCTTTGGTGGTGAAAGTTTAAGAGATGTTGATTTCTTTCTTCTACAACGTGCTGAACGATATACTTATCTCGGTACTCATTTCATCATTCTCTTAAACTAAATTATCCTCTTTGTACATATTTTATCAAAAAGCAAAATACAAAATTATAAAACCAACAAAAAGAAAATAGAAAAATATAAAATTTTCAAAATCCATAAAAATTAGAAAATCTTGAAAAAGTCCATTTTTTTTGTCATGTTTTCCTAGTTCTATAACATCTACGGACTTTGAATTGTCATTCAATAATGGCACGGGTCTTTAGATGAAGTTCAAATTGAAGTAATAAATTTTTAAAAAAAATTGAGATGGAGAAAAATAATGGTTTATTGTCATTTCAGGCAATAACCCGTTTTAAAAAAAAGAACCGAGCCATGCTTAATCTAATTTTTGAAACCTCATGCTCTGATTCGAAAAACAAATTTTTGTCGCCAAAAAGACAAATGTTTCCTTCACAAATATTTTTCCTTCTAAATATTCTTCTGAAAAATATTTGTCATCTAATGAAAACAAAATTGCTTTGAAAATAACTTGGACTCTATTTTTGAAAATCATCTGGACTTATCATTTGTCAAAATCTCTATCTCTCAATCAACAACTTATGTCATTGATTGAGGGGGAGAATGATTTCAATCAAATTAAAAAGGTTCTTTTTCAAATAATTGGCACTTAAATGAGCAAGGTCTACTTCTGGAAAAACAAAAGGAAATTTGTTTTGTACAATTGGATCCAGACCTTGGCTACTGTTATGTTTTCAAAAGATATTTATGCATGTTTGAACAATGGAGTGTGAAGTCTCAGAATCTGATCCTTATCAGTTAAAATATTTTTCAAAAGCAAGTCACAATTCTCCTCATAAGTTTTCAAAATTAATTTAAATCAATAGAGATCACAAATCTCAAAGGATTTGAAAATTGTGATCGGGGGAGAATTTGTGATTTAAATTGGATATAAACTGATAATTTGATAAGTGGTTTAGAAATATAATAACAAACTCTCCTCCCTACATGTGCCAAACGATTTCAAACTTTCCATGCACATGTTAAGGGGAAGAATTTATCTTAAACCAAAAAGGATTGAAACATGATTGATTTGTCTCTAAGTGTAAGTTTCCTCTAATATGTGCAAAACACTTTTGAATCTCGATGCACATATTGAGGGGGAGCAATCATAAGAAAACCTCATCCTTCCCAAAATTGTTTTATCCAAAGCATTTAAAATACTAGATATGATCGGGAAGTGATGATGATCATTTTAGAAAATGTTGATCAAAGATTGGATCTTTGATTCTTAATCTAAGATTTCAAATTACTCTTGCCTCCATGTGCTAAAACAATTTCTAATACTTGAAGCACATGTTGAGGGGGAGCATTTCTAAAATATCAAAAACAATTAAGGTACAAAATGCTTGGATTATATATCACAAGTACCATGATTGATTTTCAAATGGTTTTCAATTGGTTTCTAGGCGGAAGAACAATACCAAAAGACCGACCAATTTTACTTTATGCATGGAGATATAAGGATGGTTAGGTTAGGTATTCGTTCCCACAATCCCGCCAAAGCTGGAGGGATCTACCTAGGGACAATCCACTAGATAGTGTAGAGTCCTTAGGTATATTGAAAAAGGAGAAAAATGAGAAATGGGAAGAGTGCCGACTGAGATTGAGCTAGAACTGGAATAAACCAAACAAGGTTCTAGTAATGAAGTCTCGTAAGCTTGAAGGGGTTGAAGAATGAAAAGAATTGAATGTGAATAGGGTGAAAAGAAATAGCCCTCTATTTATTCAACCTAAGGGCGTAAACCGGTTCAATACATATGCTACCGTGGTTACCAAGGTAACACCGTATTGAAGACAAGACGTCATGGACCCAAAGGACGCCTCGCACTACAACTTCCCAAGCTACTCAAGTTCCTCTTAAAAGGGCTTGTTTCATTCTCACGGGAACCTAAATAATCTATCGGCTCTCTTAGAGATTGTGGATATTGAAGAAGGAGACCCTCTCCTAGTCTCCAAGATAGGAACCAAATGTGCACTATTGAGTCTAGAGCCACGAGATCATCAATAAATCTCATTAGGACACAATCTATGAAGACTCACATTGTTTCACACAATGTGGAAAGTGAGAATATATATTAAGAGTCCCACGCATTATCCTTGTGGTATTTCGAACATATGAGTGATATGTAAAATATTCACGATGAAGATGGAAATCCTTCAGAGCCAACATCAAACAAGCTCTTGGTGGGTGATATGAGATCTATCCAATAGATCAAACTTGTGACAACCGGATAGAACGATGGGCGATTCAATATTGAATCAACCTTGGTCCAGAAATGGATTGACGGATACCTTTGAAAAACCGGTCGTTGTGCTTAAAATTCTTTTCTCTAACACATCGACTGTGTATGAATATTTCAAAATAAAAGGTGTTTGTGATTGATAATTGATTTATATTATAAAACCTTCGTTGTATTGCAAAAATTCTTTCGATAAGAAATACACGATTGTTTTCAAATCATTTTCATCAATCGGTGAATCTCAATTCATTTGGTTCACTCACTCCGTCTTGTCTTCTTTGAGACGTTCGGTTTGAGAACAACTAGAAAGCGGTGCGAAACCCTGTCAAGGAGATTCTTCGAATTTTACCTAATCACAAGATTTGTAACGATTAACGGGAACCGTGGGCCATGTACCTCAATTCAACGAAAGTGATCAAAGTCACTTTCGTGCGCTTTTATTGCTAATTGTTGTCTGCAGGAACACCCGACGGTTGCAGCTAATCAGAATTGAGGAGTCAATCCATAGCCGCATGCTCACACATCACATTCATATCTAAAGAATTTATGATAAGTGCATAACTTCATCAACGACTCTGATATTTTTACTCCATGCTTCTGCTACGCTGCTGCAAATATCATGAATCAACAAAAGCTTCCGCAACTCTGATGAGAAGATATCATGAACCAAAATGTGAGCATGTCGGCCCAAAAGTCACAACTTCACATGATGGCAACACAACAATGGAAGAGTCAGAGATTTATGGTGGCTGATGATCTAAATGCTGGCTCAAAACTTAACAACACGTGGATCATTTAAAGACCTCCACTTGAATTAACAAAACACACAGAACATGAAGAATCAAAGACTATGGGCTACAGAGCAAAGAACTTAATCAAGAATCCAAGAACAATAAAATGTAATATCTCGTTTGTATTCAATGTAAATTGAGGTGACCTCCACAGGGAGATTGTTAGGATTTAGAAAATCCGGTAGTTAAAGAGTCGGTCACCTCAAGTATATGTAATCGTTAGAAAGCTCGTAGTCGTAGTCATTTAGAGTTAGTAAGTAGTTTGTTAAGTAACACCGTGGAGGACGGACGAGTCTTTACCCACTGTATGCCTGATCCATAGCCCGTAGGAGGCGAGTCTTGTAAAAAACTATAAATACCCTCTACCTCCCAATGTAGAGGGTTTGAGCTTTCAATACCATTTTTCTTTGTTTCATCAAGTTCCCAATTCTCTCTCTACTTTCTCTCTCTAAAACACAACCCATACGCCCCACTTTAATATTGTTTGATGTGTTTATGAAATCCATTATGTTACACAAGAAGCAAGTTTTTCAACCATTCGACTTCTTTACCAAGAAATGCTAAGGCCACAAATTGATTCCATTGTTGAACTGGTGATGCAAGTTTGCTTTTGGATCTTGATGAGTGTGTAAATACTCATCATTTTTAGTCAATCTGAGCGCAAAACGTTAAAAATGCTCAAATGCATCAAAATACCGAAAATATTCCAAAGTTGCATTTTATATGTTTAGGATGCAAAATGTTCAAAATCGGATGAAAAATGAGCTAAGTTTGCATAATTGGCGCTTTCGGTCCCCAAGTTTCAAAAATTGTCGAAATAGTCCCCGAGCACAAAATTTCAAAAGAAAAATCACCAAAGGTCCTTTTAAGATCATAAGTTGTCAAATTTAGTCCTTTGGTGAAAAATATAAAAAGTTTGAGAAAATTACAAGTTTGGTCCTCCAACTTTGAAATTTGGCAAAAAATGGCCCCTGGAAATTTGAACATGGCAAGTTGGGTCCTTGTACTTTTTGAGATTATCACTTTTGGTCCCTTGAAACATCTTTGATAAATTGGCAGCTCAAGTCCCTCAATTTTCAGAATTTACACTTAGGTCCCTATGATATTTAACCCTTTAAAACCCTTGGACCCTATCACAACCATTTTGGACCCCCTGTCAAATTGCATTTTGACCACCCCTTTGTATTATTAAGCCCGGTCAATCTTGGTCAAACACCTCAACACCCGCCAAAAAGTCTCCTCTTCCACCTGCTTCTCTGCAACAAGCAAGCTCCCATCCCCCCTCATCTCCTTTGCATATTTTTGTTCCCCCCACCTCAGCTACCATCCAATGTGCATTAAATACACTTCCCCCCCTCACTCAACCTCTCCAGCTGTTACTCCAATTTTGGCGCCAAAACTGATTCTATGGCCAAGATCAAATTAAAGCCATCCAATGGCTGAGGATATTGCTGGGAATCAATCAGAATAGAGAGAGAAAGACTTTGGATATATAAAGGAAGCAAGAGAAGAGGCAAAGAGGAGTCTATTAGTTTTTTAAGTTTTATTAATGTCGTTTTATTCTTAAAGTTTTTAATTAAGTATAATATCTGTAATCCTTTGTTGTCTTGTATCAAACTCATGTTTAATCATCAATATAATCTATTTTAAGCTTCACTTTCAAAGTTTATAGCAAATTCATACTTTTGAGTCCACTGTTGAAAATCTCCAATTCAAAACCTTATGTACAAGCTCTTAATAATTTGATTTCTCACTCAAACAAGCTTGTATAAGCTTATGATAGCTTTGTATAAGCTCACATTCAAGATTTAAGTAATTTTGGGACTTGGTCAACAAAAGTCAAACGGGGTCAATTTGGTAATGGAAATGGTCAATGGGTGATGCAGTGTTGGAATTGGGTTGATATTGAGTTAATGGGTTGATCAAACTAGGGTAGTGATCCTTTGGTACTGTTTTCAAGCCATAGTGGCTAGGGACTCTTGTAAGTGATTTTTAAAGTTTCATTGCATTATCTGATTTTGTAGTTATTACTAGTTCTATCTTGTTTAAGTAGCTGTATTTAGGACTTTTAGACTCAGTTTGATCATCAATTATGGCTTAATCAGTGTTTAGTCTTGTTTTGCTCACAATTCAGTTAATAAAAGTGTGTTTGGGTCAACCTGTTATACTGTGTTCAAGGATTACTCAGATGATAGAACTTGTTGTGTTATGCTTTGTTAGCTAATTTAAACTCATTCAAGTCTTACAAATCAAGACTCAGAATTGTCAAAGTCAAAATCCATATAATTTGCCTTTAACAGGTTTACTGTTGGATTCTTGCAAAATCAAAAACTCATTTTGTGTTTAAATATCATATATATAGCTTGCTCTAGCTTTATTTCATCCATTAACATCAATCTTAGTACTTAAAATCAGTGGCAAAGTTCAATTTGGTCAAAATACCAAATCTGTTCAAAAGTCAAAAAAATGAAAAACTAGTTTTGAGCCAACTGAAAGTGATTTTTCTTGGATTCAATTCTGAGCCTAATTCAGTGAAACTTGTTGATTTGAAAACTTCCCTTGGTCTACTTTCTTTTCATCATTTTTATAAAATTTTGTGAATTTTTTAGAGGCTTCAAAATGCTCGTCAATATGGTTTCAATCGCCTCGCACACACTCGCTTTAACCGAGTGTGCATGACAGTAGTTTTGCATCTTGCAACAAGCTCAAAACTGGTTGTCTAGGTCTCAAATTTGGATTACAAGTTCCCAACCAGGTCTTGATTAAGTCCCAATTTCTGTTTTTCCATTTCAGCTTATCTAGTAGCTTGTGCATAAGCTCAAAGTAGGTACCCAAATCTGTTTTAGCTTATAAATTCAAAAACACCAAATCTGTTAATCTTGCAATTCAGTAGCTATGGCTTGTTGTTTTTAGTTGCATTTGAGTTATTGTAGCATATTAGGACTTCTGTAATCAGTTGGTGGTTTGTTTTGTTCATTTGGCTTATCAAAGTGCTTATTTATAAGCACTTCCTATAGCAGTTGCTTAATCTTACACACAACCATCTGTTTTTCCAATTTTCCTAGCTTCCTAATATTATTTTAGAGTTTTCTTGAAATTTTCATATTTTTCCAAGTTTGTTTGCTATTTTTCTACATTTAAATTAGTTTTTAAGCACTTTTAAATAGCATTTAATATAAAAAATTAAGAAAAGGTTCAAAAAAATAATTTTTCATTTTTCTTAAGTTTAGATAAATATAAAAAGACAAAAAAATATTTTTCTAGATTTTTCTTAGTTAAATTTGTATTTTTAAGTAATTTAAATAGTTTTAAATAGTATTTAATTCCTAGAAAATAGAAAAATAATCATAAAAATACAAAAATAGTTTTGAAAATTCTATTTTGTTATTTTAGATTTTTCTAAGTCAAAATTTTATTTTTCTAGCTTTATTTCCTAATTTCTTGTATTTTAGGCTATTATTAAATAGTTAAAATTAGTTTTTAATTAATAATAATTAGATAATTAGTTATAAAAATAATTTTCTTTTCTATAAATTTTCTCTTATCATTAGGTTTGTAAAAATATCATTTTCACATTTTCAGGGTTAATATTGTGTAAGTTTCACATTTTTTATTTTGTACGCTACGTAGTTTTTAAGTTAAGTTTTATAAAAACATAAAAACAAAAACATCATTTTAAATATAGTGATAGCGTTTATTTAATAGATTTTATCTTTTTAATTTCCTTTAATTTGCATTTAAGCCGTTGTAATTTGTTGGCTTTTCTCGTAGTTATAATCAATTCGATCCCTTTTCGCTCAAATATCTCGATCACTTTACGCTTGATAATCCATTGCATAGCTCATTTGGGACATAACGACCGGAAACACTATACTCTCGGATCTTCATTGAGTTCGCTCCTGAGCCGCTTTAAGTTTGTTACGGTCCGCCATTCACAAGTGGCGGACTTGAGTGATAAAACTTGATCGTTGGGAGCGGATCAAATTTTGGCGCCCATTGCCGGGGAGTCAGGCTAATTGTCTTACGCTTAGCGATTAGTAGTTTGAATACTCACTCTTTGTTCATATCATCCATCTCTATCTATATATATATCCATATTTTCTTATAAAAATCCAAAAACCCAAAAATGTTTAAAAACGATAAAACACAAAAATATTTTCCTTTTGTTTCTATATATGTATCAAATATAAAAAATACAAAAGATTTGTCGCTTTTAAATAATAACAACTTAAAAGATTACCACAAAACCAAGGCAAAGGCACTACCTAACTGGGGTGCGACCATAATAAGTTCTAACTAAAGATTTAAAACTTGCCTTTGTGTCCTTGTGATTGGTGTACCTTTTTTAGCCATTCATATTGTGATTATTTGTTAAGTTCATCGTTGTTTTGCCTCGATTTTGTGTTAATTGATTTTGTTGTGATATCTCCTTGTCGTAACCGTAAAACCTAAAAGATTCTTCTCACCCCATTTTTATAAAACGCCTTCATAATTCCATTCCTCTCCTTAACTCGAGTTTCCTTAGAGTTAACTCTAGTCATATGCGCACTCGCCTTCTAGATCCGTGAGCCCATTTCGTGAGCTTGTCAAGATTCCAAGAAGGCGTCAGTCCAGACTTTCGCTCCATCACGGATCGAGATCCGGATTGCTCACACTACTTCCGCTATCATGGCGGAAGAATGCCTATGTGTGAGCTTCTCCGTGCACCCATTGACGGGTATGGAGATGCTATTGTTGTACCACCATCGTGGCTAAAAATTTTGAACTCAAGACCGGTTATCAATCTTGTAACCTCAAATCAATTCTACGGTTTTGAGCGGGATGATCCTCATGCTCATATTCGATGGTTTAACAAGATTGCATCTACCATCAAGTATAAGAATGTCCCTACCGATGTCGTTAGCTTCTTCCGCTCCCATTTTCTCTTGAGGGCAAGCCCGGATTTGGCTTGAAAACAACCCCCGCCTATTGAGACATGGGAAGATCCGTGAAGAAATTTGTGAATGAATTCTATCCACCATCCAAAACCACGAGTCTTAAAAATGAAATCATCAAGTTCACTCAAGTTTGATGAACCCTTCATGAATCGTGGGATTGTTTCAAGGAATTGCTTCGCAAATGTCCTCACCACGGTTTCTCCGAGTTGATGCAACTCGATACTTTCTACAATGGAGTGAGTCAACTGATCATGATTCTCTCAATTCCTCCGGGAGGAAATTTCCTACAAAACATCACAAAGAAGCTTTAGCGATCATCGAAAACAAGTCTAAAGTCCGTGACCGCACGGGCAATGGTTGTTTCCCAAGTCGGTGTTGGTCCTTCTTCTTCTTCATCGCCTGTGAGTCGGCCTAGCACCGATGCTAAGATTGATAAACTCACGGAAGCCATTCAAGCTTTGGTTCTTCCAACCAAAAGAAAGTCTCTTTCCACAAACTTTACCTCCTGAAGTTAAGAAAGTGGAAGTACTGTTACCTGTGGTGGCCCCCATGCTTACTATAATCAGAGTGGCCACCGACGGTAACCCTTTTGAAGCCAATGCTGTGGGCGGGATCTCTAATCAAGGAGGCAATCAATATCGTGTTCTATAGACCCGAACCACCGCCCTAACCACTACCTGGACCTCCGGTTTCAATCAAAACCGTAATCAAAATCGAATAGACCAAACCAAGGTTTCCAAAACCAAGGTATTTCAATCCAAACAACGGTTTTCAAAATCGAGTCAAAATTTCCAACATCAAGGAAATTTCAATAGAAACCTGTGTCGTGGAAATTTCAACCAATGGTATTTTCATGCAAACAATCAAGGAAATTTTCGTAATCAAGGCCCTAATCCTAACAATAGAGGCCGAATTTTCCTGCAAACTCAAGCCATTGTTCCAACTGGACCATCATCCGATGAGTTGTTGAAACAATTCATGAAATCCCAAGAGGAAATGAATCGGTTGTTGGTAAGCCGATTTCGACATTAAGAAGTCTTTAAATGATCGACCCTCGGGCTCAGGTACTCTACCTAGCAACACGATCGCTAATCCGAGGGGCGATGCAAAGGCGATCACAACCAGAAGTGGTGCTTCATATGCTGGACCCGCTATTCCTACTACCTCTTCTTCTTCTTCTCTCCCAAAGGTAGTGGAAAGTGAACCTCCGACACACAATGGACCTATGACTCCAATGCCTCCTCCACCTGTGGCAATAAGTCAAGTTACCAAGGAAACAACGGACAAGGTGCATTATTCAAGCCCACGAAGTACCGCACACGTCCCACCTTCGGTAGTCCAACCTCAAGTTGTCCAAACCAAGTCAAATCAAGGAGTTGTTTTTGAACCTCCCGTAGCTCCTGTTGAGAATCGAATCCAAATCTTCTATTCCTTACCCTCACGTTTACATGAGCAAAAGCTCATGAGAAAGCTAGTCATCAAATGGAAAATTCTTCAAATTTTCCAGAGCTTCATTTTGACATAAGCTTCATGGATGCCATCATGTTAATGCCCAAGTTTGCATCTACTCAAACACATGTTGAGCAACAAGGAAAAGTCGTTTGAAATGGCTAAGACCTTTGAACGAGAACTGTCACCGTTCTTTTAAAGAAGCTTCCAGAAGCTAGGAGATCCCGGAAAATTTCTTCTTCCTTGTGTTTTTCCCGGATGATTGAATGCTTTGCCTTGCCGATCTTGGTGCAAGCATCAATCGATGTCAGATTCGATGTGGAAGAAACTTCTCTTCCGAACTTATTCCTACCGCATGACTCTTGAGCTTGCGATCGTTCTATCTCGCGCCCCTCTTGGCATAGCCGAGGATGTATTTGAAAGTAGGAAAGTTCCATTTTCCGCTGATTTTGTGGTTGTTGATTTCGATGCCGATCATCGGGTTCCTCTCATTGTTGGGCGAGGATTCCCGAGAACGGCCGGCTCTTATTGATGTATTTGAGCAAGAAATCACTTTACGTGTGGGTAATGAAGTCACATTTTTAACCTCGATCAAACTCGAGGTACTCCTCAAATTATGATCATCAATCGCTAATCGAGTCGATTTAATTGATATTGCTTCAGAGGAGTACTCTCAAGAGTTTCTTGGTTATCTTCATAATCGTGAGTAGGAATTCCAATTCCACCACATCTTCTCAACCTATCATTGCCGACTCTTCCCCTCTCACTCCGCTTCAGGAGGTGACTTCCTCTGGAAGAGATCGATGAATTTCTTGTTATCGATGAATCAATTCACCGGAATTGATGGTGTTTATGATCCGTAGGGGATATTCTTTATCTTGAGCAATTGCTTAATGAAGATCCATTACCTTCACTCCCTCGTAAAGAAATCACAATTGAGGAAATCAAATCAAGACAAACATCTACCGATGAATTTCCGAGGTTGAACTTAAGGACCTACCTCCTCATCTCGAGTATGCATTCTTGGAGGGTGATGATAAATTACCCGTCATAATTGCTAAAGACTTAATCGAGGAGGAGAAAAGCGCCTCATAAAGGTCTTGAAGTCACACAAGCAAGCAATTGCTTGAAACTCTCCGATATTAGGGTATCAACCCCGAGTTTTGTACTCACAAAATCTTAATGGAGGATGACTTCAAACCAGAATTCAACATCGAGAAGGGTGAATCCTAAAATTCACGAGGTCATCAAACAAGAGGTTCTCAAACTTCTTGATGCCTGTTTGATTTACCCGATCTCCGATAGTCCTTGGGTTAGCCCAATTCATTGCGCTCCAAAAGGGTGGCATAAGCGTTGTCACGAATGAAGAAAACGAGTTAATTCCAACTCGATTGGTTACGGATGGCGTGTGTGCATTGACTATCGTAAGTTAAACGAAGCCACCAGAAGACCATTTTCCTCTACCCTTCATGGACCGGATGCTCGAGAGATTAAGGGAACAGTACTATTGTTTCCTTGATGGTTTCTCGGGTTACTTCAGATCCCCATTGATCCATTTGGATCAAGAAAAGACCACATTCACCGCCCATACGGGACATTTGCCTGCTGCACGTATGCCTTTTGGCTTATGTAATGCTCCCGCACGCTCCAAAGATGTATGATGGCAATTTTCCACGACATGATCGGGAAACTATGGAGGTGTTTATGGATGACTTCCTCGGTCATTGGGACTCATTTCAGACATGTCTCTCCCACTTAGACAAAATGCTAAAAGGTGTGAAGACACCAATCTATGTCTAAACCGGGAGAAGAGCCACTTATGGTCAAAGAAGGCATAGTCCTTGGCCATAAGATTTAAAACGGATTGAGGTAGATAGAGCAAAGTTGATGTTATTGCTAAACTACCTCATCCTACTACCGTCAAAGGTATTAGGAGTTTCCTAGGTCATGCCGGTTTTATCGTAGATTCATTCAAGATTTTTCTAAAATCGCCTACTTATGACCCATCTTCTCTAAAAGATGCTCTTTTTATCTTCTCCCCGAGTGCATCAAGCTTTTGAAACACTTAAGAAAAGCTTACGGAAGCACCCATTCTAGTTGCCCCGATCGATTTACCTTCGAGCTCATGTGCGATGCAAGTGATTTTGCTATCGGTGCAGTTTTGGGCAACGCAAAACTAAGCATTTTCAACCTATCCAATACGCAAGCAAAACTATGATCAAGCTCGCACCCATTACACCACTACGAAAAAGAATTATTAGCTATGGTGTATGTGTTTGAAAAGTTTCGGCCGTACCTTATCTTGACCAAATGCGTAGTGTATACGGATCACTCGGCTCAAATATCTCTTTGCAAAACAAGATGCAAAGCCGAGATTGTCTGCTGGGTTCTCCTCCCACAAGAATTTGATATCATTATTCGTGATAAAAGGGAGCCGAGAACCCGTCACGATCATCCGTCTCGATTAGAGAACCTCACCAAAATGTGTTCGAGAAAAGGAAATTAATGAAACATTTCCTCTCGAAACACTCAATGTGGTTTCTTTCGTGGAGACTCTTCTACCCCATGGTTTGGTCGACTTTGCAAATTACTACGCTGGTATGTAACGCCCGAACCGCCAAGGGTAAAGGAATCACAAGTAATGGTGTCATATCAAAGCAAAACATAAATAAACAAAAGAAGTCTTAACATAAATGCGAAATAATCCAAGTCAAATGACTTCAATACATAGGTCCCAAATGAAACGAAATAAACCCAAAATAAATCCGAAATAAAATAAGTCTTAATGGCATCATAAGAAATCAAAGCTAAAATCTCTAAGGTAAGTCCACTCAAGCACTCATCCCACAAAGAACCCGCTTCCAATGCTTAGATACCGCCATGAAGAAAAGAAAAGTGGCCGAGCTCAAAAGCCCAAAGGAATGTGATATGAAAGCAAGAGCTAATACTAAACGATAACGGATATGAAATAAAGTGAATGAGCGATAGCAAAATCATAATCATTTTCAAAGTATAAATCGTAATTTCAAATAAAGTTTATAGTCAACTACCACGAGCCCGAAACATATATCGATCATATTCATATTCACATAAGGCAACATTTGTAGGGAGACCTACCGAGTTATGAAGGACGTGCATGCACGCAAAGATCAATCATCGATAACATATAACATATAATGAGATAACATATCTAGGATGCATCCATACGCCCTTCCTACATATTCACAAATATGCTTCACCATCCGAGACGTGGTAACATCACTCATCGCCCTAGAGTCATATCGAGGTGCATCATCGATACGGACATGGAACCCCATGACTAGTTAAATATTTGGCTCGGGTGTCAAACTATCTTAGGTCAAATCGTAATGTCATAACCGACACGAGATCATATTTATCGTAAAATCATTCATGTTTCCAAAATCATAGTTTTCATATCAAATAGTTCAAAATCGATGTTTCATAATTCGTAAATCGAGTTCGGATAAGCAATAGCTTAAACAAATCGATTGGGATTCATAGCAAAGGCTTAGGAAACCCTAATCTTAAAGAAAACGTTAAGAGGAAACCTCTACCAAAAGGTCGTAATATCTGCATACCTTATTCCAACGCAAATGATCAAAAAGGAGAGATTAAAGGCAAAGGATTACTCCTCTTCACGTAACCTATAGACATTAACGGTCGTCCAAGTTATTTATGATTCCATAATCGTCAAAATGATCTTTTAATATTTGGTGTTCATAATTAATGATCTTCATACTTTAGGGTTTTATTAATGAGACTTAAGTATTTTATAATTAATGTTGTAGATTGTGGTTCGTTAAGTCATTTATTAAAGTCTAAGGTTAAATGTGAAAATAGTTTATAAGTCATAATTCACACATGAAATAACAAATTACTATATTTAGCTCAAACCCTAATCGACTCTCATTTATGTTCTAGGGTTTTCTTATTCTTTAATATCTCATTAATATGCATTTACTTTACATGTTACGCTTATGATTTTATGTGACACATAAGTTACTTCTTACTCGATTGATTACACATGTACATAATTATTAGTTCACTTTAGTTATAACACACGATATGAGACAAAGTTCACAAACAATTAGGGTTTTATATACTTTATTCGCTTTACATATTAAACTAGGGTTTATGTTTACTTGACCTTACTTATTTATTACACATCCAAAACTCATGTATATATGTATTCGGTTCATCTAGGGTTTCGCTAGCAAGTTTACACAAGTCCTAGCTCATCTAACACGTTATTTATTCAAGTTATAGTTTTATACCTTAGCCGAATACATCTATGGTTCGGTCCAACCTCATGCATGGTTCGGCCTTGTTTAACTCAACGTATACATGACCCGATTCAATATTACATCTTACGTTACATGATCCTTATTAGTTATAAAGTTTAATTGATTAGGGTTTGCCTTGGTTTTCGGTTTACACCTCTCGGCCACAAGAAAAAGAAAACAAAACGCGACTAAACAAAATATAACTTGACATATACATGCAAGGTACGTTAAAGGAAGTCGAATAAACGTTATACCTTAACTTGTTGAAGCAAAACTCGACTCTAAGAGTCTCTTGAGGTTCGGCCGAATGAAAACAAAGAGAGAAGAGAGGCAAAACAAAAACTAGGGTTTCACTTTTTGAGCTCTTGAATTATATTTATAGTAGTAGCATTTAGTTAGGGCTTTTAGGAGATGGGTTGGGTTCGGTTTGGGTCCAACCGGTCACACGAGCTCACCCAAAAAAAAATGGGCTTCGGCCCTTGGCTCACACGACACAAACAAACACCCCTTGGGCTCTCGGCTTGGCGCAAGACAAAACAAAAGAAACGAGTCCATACAAACAAACGAACGGCCCAACATCATTAGCGAAACGTTTTAAATCCTTCATCGTACCAAAGTCGTTCACGTAATTATATTCGTTAAGTTTTATTTATTAGGTTTTTAATTTCGTAAATTTATTATAAACGTATTTTTATGATTTCTTGGTTCCAAGGGTATTTTCAGACTTATATATGTTTTAGATTTTCGGGTTTTACAATTCTTCCTCTAAAAAAAATTTTCGCCTCTAAAATTGAAATGAACGAAACGAAACGAGATGAGAACATACCGAACTATTCAAAGAAATGAGGATAACTAGCTCGCATCGACTCTTCGGTTTCCCAAGTAGCCTCACGCTCCGGGTGATTTTTCCAAAGAATCTTAACGAACGAACGACTTTACTCTCATAACTCTTTCTTGTCTTTCTAAAATAGCTTCCGGTTCTTGAGATAAAGACATATCGGATTGAATATGATCAAACGGATACGAAGCAACGTGTAATGGATGATAATTGTATCCCCTTAGGAGAGATACATGGAAAACATCATGAACATGCGATAACCGAGGCTGAAGTGCTAATCGACACGAAACTTCTCCTATACGCCCAAAATTTCAAACGGACCAATGAATCGAGGACCGAGCTTGCCCTTGATTCCAAAACGCTTTCACACCCCTAAACGGCGAGACTTTCAAAACACACGATCACCAATCGAAACTCTAAATCACGACGATGCTTGTCGGCATAACTTTTCCGACGAGACCTAGCCTCCTTCAACTTTTCTCTAGCAATAGCTACTTTCTCATTAGTTATCTCAATCATTTCCGGACCTTCAATTAGGCGCTCACCGACTTCATCCCAACAAGTAGGTGATCTACATTTCCTTCCATAAAGAAGTTCAAACGGTCAGCTTTAATGCTAGCGTGCCAACCGTTGTTGTATGCAAACTCTACCAAACACAAATATTCATCCCGACTACCATCCATTCCAAAGCACAAGCCCTTAGCATATCCTCTAAGGTCCGAATAGTCCTCTCGATCGACCATCCGCTTGAGGAAGAAACGCCATACTAAAATTAAGTCGAGTACCCCAAGCTTTTGCAAACCCTTCCGTAAACGAGAAGTAAAACGCGGATCCCTATCTCGACACAATAGCCTTGGAGTACCATGATGTCTAACTATCTCTTGTGAAAAATCTCGCTAATCTCGCAAATACCATAATCCTTAAGAAGTTCTAACCATCTTCTTTGTCTCATGTTGAGTTCCTTTTGAGTGAAAATATACTTGAGACTCTTATGGTCGGTGAAAATATCACACGCTCTCCATACAAGTAATGTCTCCGCATCTTCAACGCGAACACCGATGCCAGCCTAACCTCAAGGTCATGAGTTGGGTAATTCTCCTCATAAGGTTTCAGCTTGTCTTGAAGCGTAAGCTATCACCTTACCATGTTGCATCAAGACATGCCCCAATCCTTTCTTAGATGCATCGCTATAGATTTGATATCCTCCGAACCGGATGGAAGAGTCAAAATAGGGCTGACACCAACCTCCGCTTTCAACTCTTCAAAACTCTTTTCTTTCATCCGTCCACACGAATTTTTCACCTTTCCTCATCAATTGGGGTAAGGCAAAGCTAAACGAGAGAAACCTTCAACAAAACGCGTCGGTAGTATCCAAAGAAGTCCTAGAAAACTCCTAACCTCAACATCGTCCGAGGTCTTGGCCACTTAGTGATAGCCTCAACCTTAGACGGATCCATGGTTATACCATCACAGATACAATATGACCAAGGAAAGCGACTTGTTCTAACCAAAATTCACACTTCGAGAATTTGGTGTACAACTCTTCTTCCTCGTAATCTCCAACACTATCCAGGAGATGTTGTTTATGCTCCTCTTCGACTTAGAGTAAACTAAAATGTCGCCGATGAAAACAATAACGAACTTGTCGAGGAACTCATGGAAAACACGATTCATCGGGTCCATAAACACAAGAAAGCGCATTCGTCAAACCAAAAGGCATAACGAGAAACTCATAATGACCATATCTCGTACGAACGCGGTCTTAGGAACATCTTGCTCCTTCACACGTAGTTGATGATAACCGCACCTCGATCAATCTTAGAAAAGAACTTAGCTCCTTGCGCTTGATCAAACAAATCGCCTATGCGCGAAAGAGGATAACGGTTCGAATAGTAATACGGTTGAGTTCACGGTAGTCGATACATAGACGCATACTTCCATCCTTCTTCTTCACAAACAAGACAGTGCACCCATGGAGAAACACTAGGTAGAATGAATCCATTCTCAATCATCTTTTGCACTGTTCCTTCAACTCCTTCGCCTCTACAAAGCCATACGACACGGAGCCTTCAAATCGGTTTAGCACCGTGAATCAACTCAATGCTAAACTCAACTTCTAGTCGGAGGAAGACCGTGAAGTTCATCGGGAAAACGCGGTGAATTCACAAACAATGAAGGTTTTCAATGTTAGGACTCTCCAAAGATGTGTCCTAACAGATGCCGAAAACCTTGACACCCATGAGCAATCATGGTTTGCGCCTTCATAGCGTAAATGAACTTAATGATTTGAGTGGTTTAGAACCATAATAAACTAATTCGTGGATGTTTTACGTCTCCAAAGATCACGTTCTAGCATAGCAATCGATGGAAGCTCTATGATAAGCCAACCAATCCATGCCTAGAATGATATCAAAGTCGACCATGTCGAGAGGATACAGATGTGCGGCTAACACGATCGTCAAAACGAAGAGGACACTTAGCGATTTATGATCAATAATCATGTGGTTTTCATAGGCGAGATATCGATAAGTGATTCGTTAGTGGTTGTGGCTTCATATTAAGTTTCTTAGCACATGTGATGGATATAATGGAGTGTGTGGCACCGTGTCAAATAAAACGAAGATGTAATAATCATCAATGAAAAGAGTGCCCGTAATGGTACTCAAGTATGCTCCGCCTCGATTCCGAGTAGTAGCATAGACACGCCCAAGAGTAGGTGGCGGCTTGGTGTAGTTTCCGTGAATCGCCGGGTTCCTCTTAGGGCAATCCTTGATCTTGTGAGTAGTGGAACCACAAGAGAAACATCCACCAGTGGCCTTGAAACACGGTCCGGATGAGCCTTTCCACAAGTAGTACAGATAGGTGGGGAGGCAAACTTCACCGTCCTTGTCGACCGTAAGATCCTCAAGCACGACCGATTCGATCCTCGAGCCGACCGATCTTTGTTGTAACGCTGGTTATTGTTACCTTGATTCCGACGATCATTTCCATTCTTACCAAGACCTCGCTATCTCGACCCTCACCTCGTGGCGCCTAGAGTCCACATTCCTTCCCGATCGACCTCACGATCATAACCTTTATCCACTTGTCCCTTGAATCATAACTCCGCCAAGATTTCTTTATACTCATTACTTGAGTCCTACTTGAATCCGATCACCATCGCGACACGCTTGTTGTAACCCGAACCTCATGAAAGATCTCAATGTTACGAGTTGCATCATTGCAGCCGACACATCCTCATACTCGGTGTTAAGCGATCGGTCCAACACCCACTTCTTCATCCCCATTTGAAATGCTTAGCTTGGCGCCTACCATCTCCAAAGAATCGCTCCAACAAAGCTTACCAACCTCATAAACCTACTCATGTACTCATTGGAGTTCTCATGATCAAACCGTAGATCGCCTGATAATCTCTCTCATACCTTTGTCGCTCAAAGATCGTGGAAGTAACGTTATAGAAGATAGTCCAAACTCCGCCCAAGTACAAGTAACAATGAAAGCATCTCCTCCTCGTGCTTGTTTCAATGCTTTCCACCAATTTAAAGCATCACCTTCCAACTTAAACGCAGCCAAACGAGTCTTAAACTCGCTCCACAACCCAATACTTCAAACAACTTCTCAACATGAGTGATCCATCCTCTACCTTCAGTGGGAGTAGCAGAAGTATTAAAGAAAGAGGCTTGAGCCATCAAACGCCGAGCCAAGTGTGAATGCCTCAGAGGTTGATTTCCTCCACCACTACCCAAGCACCATTTCGACACGAATGTTATTGATCAATTGCTCCATCATCTCGTGTAGTCAAACCAGGGAAAGAGAGTTGAGAGCATTCGCAATCGTAGCATCCATGTTAGAGCATCATCGCTCCATCCAAATTTCGACGAGTTCGAACCATCTCGAATGATATTCAAACGATTAGCAAAAAGAACAAAGGTGAGATACTAAATGGAAATTCACGTAGGAAACCTAAGTCTACCCAATCCTCACAGTCAAATCCTAACTCTAAGGGATAACCTAAGGTTCTTATGTTCACTGTGTCCCGACTACAAGTCGAAACTGGGCTCGATGCCATAAATTGTAACGCCCGACCGCCAAGGGTAAAGGAATCACAAGTAATGGTGTCATATCAAAGCAAAACATAAATAAACAAAAGAAGTCTTAACATAAATGCGGAAATAATCCAAGTCAAATGACTTCAATACATAGGTCCCAGCTGAAACGAAATAAACTCCAAAATAAAATAAGTCTTAATGGCATCATAAGAAATCAAAGCTAAAATCTCTAAGGTAAGTCCACTCAAGCACTCATCCCAAAGCAACCTGCCCAATGCTTAGATACCGCCGGAAGAAAAGAAAAGCGGCCGAGCTTCAAAAGCCCAAAGGAATGATATGAAAGCAAAGCGAATACTAAACGATAACGGATATGAAATAAAGTGAATGAGCGATAGCAAAATCATAATCATTTTCAAAGTATAAATCGAATTTCAAATAAAGTTTATAGTCAACTACCACGAGCCCGTAAACATATATCGATCATATTCATATTCACATAAGGCAACATTTGTAGGGAGACCTACCGAGTTATGAAGGACGCATGCACGCAAAGATCAATCATCGATAACATATAACATATAACATATAACAGATAATGATCTAGGATGCATCCATACGCCTTCCTACATATTCACAAATATGCTTCACCATCCGTAGACGCGCGTAACATCACTTCATCGCCCTAGAGTCATATCGAGGTGCATCATCGATACGGACATGGAACCCCATGACTAGTTAAATATTTGGCTCGGGTGTCAAACTATCTTAGGTCAAATCGAATGTCATAACCGATATGATCATATTTATCGAAAATCATTCATGTTTCCAAAATCATAGTTTTCATATCAAATAGTTCAAAATCGATGTTTCATAATTCGAAATCGAGTTCGATAAGCAATAGCTTAAACAAATCGATTTGGGATTCATAGCAAAGGCTTAGGAAACCCTAATACTAAAGAAAACGTTAAGAGGAAACCTCTACCGAAAAGGTCGTAATATCTGCACCTTATTCCAACGCAAATGATCAAAAGCGAGACGAAAGGCAAAGGATTACTCCTCTTCACGTAACCTATAGACATTAACGGTCGTCCAAGTTATTTATGATTCCATAATCGTCAAAATGATCTTTTAATATTTGGTGTTCATAATTAATGATCTTCATACTTTAGGGTTTTATTAATGAGACTTAAGTATTTTATAATTAATGTTGTAGATTAGGGTTCGTTAAGTCATTTATTAAAGTCTAAGGTTAAATGTGAAAATAGTTTATAAGTCATAATTCACACATGAAATAACAAATTACTATATTTAGCTCAAACCCTAATCGACTCTCATTTATGTTCTAGGGTTTTCTTATTCTTTAATATCTCATTAATATGCATTTACTTTACATGTTACGTTTATGATTTTATGTGACACATAAGTTACCTCTTACTCAGATTGATTACACATGTACATAATTATTAGTTCACTTTAGTTATAACACACGCATATGAGACAAAGTTCACAAACAATTAGGGTTTTATATACTTTATTCGCTTTACATATTAAACTAGGGTTTATGTTTACTTGACCCTTACTTATTTATTACACGTCCAAAACTCATGTATATATGTATTCGGTTCATCTAGGGTTTCGCTAGCAAGTTTACACAAGTCCTAGCTCATCTAACACGCTATTTATTCAAGTTATATAGTTTTATACCTTAGCCGAATACATCTATGGTTCGGTCCAACCTCATGCATGGTTCGCCTTGTTTAACTCAACGATACATGACCCGATTCAATATTACATCTTACGTTACATGATCCTTATTAGTTATAAAGTTTAATTGATTAGGGTTTGCCTTGGTTTTCGGTTTACACCTCTCGGCCACAAGAAAAAAAGAAAACAAAACGCGACTAAACAAAATATAACTTGACATATACATGCAAGGTACGTTAAAGGAAGTCGAATAAACGTTATACCTTAACTTGTTGAAGCAAAAACTCGACTCCAAGAGTCTCTTGAGGTTCGGCCGAATGAAAACAAAGAGAGAAGAGAGGCAAAACAAAAACTAGGGTTTCACTTTTTGAGCTCTTGAATTATATTTATAGTAGTAGCATTTAGTTAGGGCTTTTAGGAGATGGGTTGGGTTCGGTTTGGGTCCAACCGGTCACACGAGCTCACCCAAAAAAAATGGGCTTCGGCCCTTGGCTCACACGACACAAACAAACACCCCTTGGGCTCTCGGCTTGGCGCAAGACAAAACAAAAGAAACGAGTCCATACAAACAAACGAACGGCCCAACATCATTAGCGAAACGTTTTAAATCCTTCGTCGTACCAAAGTCGTTCACATAATTATATTCGTTAAGTTTTATTTATTAGGTTTTTAATTTCGTAAATTTATTATAAACGTATTTTTATGATTTCTTGGTTCCAAGGGTATTTTCGTACTTATATATGTTTTAGATTTTCGGGTTTTACAGGGTAACTTTGTGGTGAAAGGGATGTCGTCCCAACAGAAAAATAAATTCTTTAAAGATGTGAAACATTATTTCGGACGACCCTACTTGTTTAAAATTTGTGCGGATCAAGTCATCCGGCGTGTGTGTATGGTCGAAGCTATTGACATTCTCAAAGCTTGCCATTGTGGACCTACTCGGGGACATCATAGCCCCAACTACACCGCCAAGAAGGTGTTTGATTCCGATTCTATTGGCCCACGATCTACAAAGATGCCCATGAATTCGTTAAAACTCGCGACGCTTGTCGCGTTACACGAATATCTCATTAAAGGAATGAAATGCCGCAAAACGCCATTCAAGTGTGTGAGATTTTTGACATCCGGGGCATTGACTTTATGGGGTCATTTCCTTCTTCCCGTGGTAACAAATACATACTCGTGGCCGTTGACTACTTGTCAAAATGGGTTGAAGCTAAAGCTTTACCCACCAACGATGCCCGAGTTGTGGTGAAATTCTTGAAATCTCTCTTGCTAGGTTTGGAACTCCACGAGCCATAATCGGTGATCGTGGCACGATTTCGCAATGACCAATTTGAAAGAGTCATGCAAAAGTATGGTGTAACTCACCGCTATCTATCATCTGCACTCACCCACAAACAAGTGGGCAAGTGGAAGTTTCTAACCGGGATAAAAGAATTCTTGAGAGACGGTTGGTGAAAACCGCGCTCTTGGTCGGATAAGCTAGATGACGACTGGGCCTTCCGTGACAATTTTACAAAACACCCATTGGGTGCACTCCATACAAGCTTGTATACGGAAGGCATGTCATCTACCGGTTGAGCTCGAGCACAAGGCATACGGGCCTTGAAGCATGCTAATTTCGATATTCAGATACCGGTGATCATCGAAAGTTCAAATGAATGAATTAAATGAACTCCGTGATCAAGCTTTACGAGAACTCTTTGATCTATAAACAAAGACAAAGAAGATTCATGACTCATAAATCAAAATCTGCGTTTTCAACGTCGGTGATCGAGTCATTCTTTTCAATTCAAGATTGAAGATTTTCTGAAAGCTCAAGTCCTACCGGTCCGGACCATTTACCATTGCTAAGGTTTATCCTTATGGTACCATTGAGTTGTCTCAACCCGATGGTCCAAACTTTAAAGTGAATGGTCATCGAGTGAAGCATTATTTGGAGAGGACATTCTCGTGGTTGTCCTGACTTACAAACTTTCCCCATGAACCAATGAATGCGGATCGAGTCAAGCTAGCGACTCGGTAATCAAAAATAGCATGCCATATGGGTTTTCACCCATATTTCGACTTATTTCTATCTTTCTACCACCCTAGTGTGGGGGTGGGGGGGTTGCCCCACATGTTGTGTATATAAAGTTTTCTATTAAAAAAAAAAAAAAAAAAAAAAAAAATCTTTAAAATAATGGTCGAGTATTTCCCTTTACGTTCTTTGTTTCGGCATAACAGCAGGTACTTTGAATATTGAGGCAATATTCATTTCTATGTGGGGAATTTCACGAATTTTATCATGTAATTATACCACCTAATTCTGCTTTTGGCCAAAATTTTTTTTGGAGTAAGTGTTTTACACTCACTCATATGGTTATCATCCGCCTTTGTATAATAAACAAAAGGATTGGCTAATCCAGAGCAACGGCTCTTGGTAAAGATATCTCAAACCGTTGACGCTTGCAATTTGCCCAAAATTGTATGGTATTCAACTCACCATATCCTAAAAGTGAAGAGTGGCTAGCCCGCAAGTTTATGGCTTGTGGTAAAGGCATGGAAAAACCATAATTGGTAATCAACTCACCAAAGATAATATTGATAATTTATCTAAGAGTTGGCTAGTCCAGAGCAAACGGCTTCTCGTAAAGACAAATCAAACCGTTGGAAGTCGGTGGTTTGCTCAAAATCACATGGTTATCTGTGTACCATGGTTCTTACTTGAACTCGAAACATTTGGCTACTCCAAGTAATGGCTTTTGGTAAAGAGTTTCAAATCCATTATGTTTTTTCAAAAGATTGCTAGGACTAGCAATAGTTTAGTGTGGGGATTGATGAGTGTGTAAATACTCATCATTTTAGTCAAATCGAATCGCAAAACGCTTAAAATGCTCGTAAATGCATCAAAATACCGAAAATATTCCAAAATGCATTTTATATGTTTCGGATGCAAATGTTCAAAATCGATGAAAATGAGCTAAGTTTGCATAATTGGCGATTTCAGCCCCCAAGTTTCAAAAATTGTCGAAATAGTCCCCGAGCACAAAATTTCAAAGAAAAATCACCAAAGGTCCTTTTAAGATCATAAGTTGTCAAATTTAGTCCTTTGGTGAAAAATATAAAAAGTTTGAGAAAATTACAAGTTTGGTCCTCCAACTTTGAAATTTGGCAAAAAATGGCCCCTGGAAATTTGAACATGGCAAGTTGGGTCCTTGTACTTTTTGAGATTGTCACTTTTGGTCCCTTGAAACATCTTTGATGAATTGGCAGCTCAAGTCCCTCAATTTTCAGAATTTACACTTAGGTCCATATGATATTTAACCCTTTAAAACCCTTGGACCCTATCACAACCATTTTGGACCCCCTGTCAAATTGCATTTTGACCCCCCTTTGTATTATTAAGCCCGGTCAATCTTGGTCAAACACCCCAACACCCGCCAAAAAGTCTCCCCTTCCACCTGCTTCTCTGCAACAAGCAAGCTCCCATCCCCCTCCTCTCCTTTGCATATTTTTGTTCCCCCACTTTCGCCTACCATCCAATGTGCATTAAATGCACTTTCCCCCTCACTCAACCTCTCCAAATTGTTATCTAATTTTGCGCCAAACTGATTCTATGGCTAAGATCAAATTAAAGCCATCCAATGGTCGAGGATATTCTTGGGAATCAATCGTAATAGAGAGAAAGACTTTGGATATATAAAGGAAGCAAGAAGAGAGGCAAAGAGGAGTCTACTAGTTTTTAAGTTTTATTAATGTCGTTTATTCTTAAAGTTTTTAATTAAGTATAATATCCGTAATCCTTTGTTGTCTTGTATCAAACTCATGTTTAATCATCAATATAATCTATTTTAAGCTTCACTTTCAAAGTTTATAGCAAATTCATACTTTTGAGTCCACCGTTGAAAATCTCCAATTCAAAACCTTATGTACAAGCTCTTAATAATTTGATTTCTCACCAAACAAGCTTGTATAAGCTTATGATAGCTTTGTATAAGCTCACATTCAAGATTTAAGTAATTTTGGGACTTGGTCAACAAAAGTCAAACGGGTCAATTTGGTAATGGAAATGGTCAATGGGTGATGCAAAGGTTGGAATTGGGTTGATATTGAGTTAATGGGTTGATCAAACTAGGGTAGTGATCCTTTGGTATCTGTTTTCGAGCCATAGTGGCTAGGGACTCTTGTAAGTGATTTTAAAGTTTCATTGCATTATCTCGCTTTGTAGTTATAACTAGTTCTATCTTGTTTAAGTAGTCGATTTAGGACTTTTAGACCCGGTTTGATCATCAATTGTGGCTTAATCGTTGTTTAGTCTTGTTTTGCTCACAATTCGCTTAATAAAAGTGTGTTTGGGTCAACCTGTTATATCGTGGTTCAAGGATTACTCGATGATAGAACTTGTTGTGTTATGCTTTGTTAGCTAATTTAAACTCATTCAAGTCTTACAATCTGATTCTGAATCACAAAGTCAAAATCCATATAATTTGCCTTTAACAAAGTTTCATCGTTGGATTCTTGCAAAATCAAAAACTCATTTTGTGTTTAAATATCATATATATAGCTTGCTCTAGCTTTATTTCATCCATTAACATCAATCTTAGTACTTAAAATCGCAAAGTTCAATTTGGTCAAAATACCAAACTGCTCAAAAGTCAAAAAATGAAAACTAGTTTTGAGCCAACTGAAAGTGATTTTCTTGGATTCAATTTCGAGCCTAATTCAGTGAAACTTGTTGATTTGAAAACTTCCCTTGGTCTACTTTCTTTTCATCATTTTTATAAAATTTTGTGAATTTTTTAGAGGCTTCAAAAATGCCTGTCAATATGGTTTCAATCGCTCGCATACACTCGCTTTTAACCGAGACAAGCAGTGTAGTTTGTGCAGTCTTGCAACAAGCTCAAAACTGGTTGTCTAGGTCTCAAATTTGGATTACAAGTTCCCAACCAGGTCTTGATTAAGTCCCAATTTCTGTTTTTCCATTTCAGCTTATCTAGTAGCTTGTGCATAAGCTCAAAGTAGTACCCAATCTGCTTTTAGCTTATAAATTCAAAAACACCAAATCTATTAATCTTGCAATTCAGTAGCTATGGCTTGTTGTTTTTAGTTGCATTTGAGTTATTGTAGCATATTAGGACTTCTGTAATCAGTTGGTGGTTTGTTTTGTTCATTTGGCTTATCAAAGTGCTTATTTATAAGCACTTCCTATAGCAGTTGCTTAATCTTACACACAACCATCTTTTTTTCCAATTTTCCTAGCTTCCTAATATTATTTTAGAGTTTTACTGGAATTTTCATATTTTTCCAAGTTTGTTTGCTATTTTTCTACATTTAAATTAGTTTTTAAGCACTTTTAAATAGCATTTAATATAAAAAATTAAGAAAAGGTTCAAAAAAATAATTTTTCATTTTTATTAAGTTTAGATAAATATAAAAAGACAAAAAATATTTTCTAGATTTTCTTAGTTAAATTTGTATTTTTAAGTAATTTAAATAGTTTTAAATAGTATTTAATTCCTAGAAAATAGAAAAATAATCATAAAAATACAAAAATAGTTTTGAAAATTCTATTTTGTTATTTTAGATTTTCTAAGTCAAAATTTTATTTTTCTAGCTTTATTTCCTAATTTCTTGTATTTTAGGCTATTATTAAATAGTTAAAATTAGTTTTAATTAATAATAATTAGATAATTAGTTATAAAATAATTTTATTTTTCTATAAATTTTCTCTTATCATTAGGTTTGTAAAATATCATTTTCACATTTTCGTGGTTAATATTGTGTAAGTTTCACATTTTTTATTTTGTACGCCACGTAGTTTTAAGTTAAGTTTTATAAAACATAAAACAAAACATCATTTTAAATATAGTGATAGCGTTTATTTAATAGATTTTATCTTTTAATTTCCTTTAATTTGCATTTAAGCCGTTGTAATTTGTTGGCTTTTTCTCGTAGTTATAATCAATTCGCATCCCTTTTCTGCTCAAATATCTCGATCACTTTACGCTTGATAATCCATTGCATAGCTCACCGACATAACGACCGGAAACACTATACTCCCCGATCTTCATTGAGTTCGCCTCTGAGCCGCTTTTGTTTGTTACGGTCCGCCATTCACAAGTGGCGGACTTGAGTGATAAAACTGACTGTTTGGGAGCGGATCGATGCCCAAGAAATTGCACTCCACCAAGTAGAATACCCACCACCGGTAGATTTAATTGTCTTCAAGTTACCGATCCAACTTGCATCGCCTAACCTTCCAACATCGAAGGATAACTAGTATATGAGAGACTATAATCCATAGTTCTCTTCGATACTAGTATAACCGCCGCTTTCCCACTACAAATGCAATATCGCCTTGTACAAGTCATGGCATACATCAAAGACCAATTACCCTAGAATACTCAAGTTGAGATACACCTCATTATTATTGGGCATCGCTCACAAGTATCCATAGGTGTACTCACTGAGTACAATCAAAGTAATTGAATTTTCTCAACACCTTCTCAATATAATGAGACCGAGAGATAGAAATTTTTACTTTCATGTTTAATCCTTATACCAAGGATAACATCGCCCTCCCCATGTCCTTCATGGAGAACCTTGATGACAAAATTCCTTTGTCGTCAACTCGATTTTGGTGCCGCCAAAGATCAACATGTCATCAACATATAGACAAATGATGACTCCTTTATCGATTCATCAAATTTGCTATACACACATTTGACAATTTTGGTTAAGAACATAACCACTAGACAAAACCACTTCATCAAATTTTTGATGCCATTTCTTAGGTGCCCCTTTAGTCCATAAAAGACTTAATCGCTTACATACCTTGTTTTCATTGCGTGCAAGATGAAGCCCCGAGGTTGGTTCATATAAACCTCCTCATCCAATTCACCATTCAAGAAAGTCGTTTTCACATCCATCCGATGAATAATCGATTGTGAATTGATGCCAAAGCAATCGCAGCCTTATGGTATCGACACGAGCCATGTGGGCATAAGTATCAAAATAGTCTATTCGACTTTTGTTTAAAGCCCCGAATGACTAGTCTTGCCTTTAAACTTTTCAATAGTTCCATCTACCTTCATTTTTATTTTGAAAATCCATTTGCAACCAGGTGGTAGATCAACCAACACCCAAGTGTTGTTGCCCATGATGTAATCCATCTCATCATTGATTGCTTCTTTCCAGAAAGCAATATCCGGGGACTTCATTGCTTCTTCAAATGTCTTGGGATCATCCTCAACAATGAAGCAATAGGAGTATTGGTCAGAGACCTCATCCCTTGTACCTTTAATTAAGTATAACTGAAACTCATGTCCAAATGACTTGGAGTCCCGACCCTTTGCTCTTTTCGAGCATACGCCGTGTTGTTGAACCACAACCTCATCGGGGACCACCGATGGTTCTTCATCGTGACCTCGATACACCGTGTCATGAGTTCCATTAGGAATCCTCCGACTTAGTCAGGACCGATGAGAATCTATTCTCATCAAAGTTTGCATCCCTTGATTCAATTATGGAGTTAATTGAACAGATTCATTAGGTTCAATAACATAGAACCTAAAAGCCTTGGAATGCTCAAGATATCCAACAAAGATGCGCTCAATGCCACTTTTACCCAAAGTTTTCAAGTTTGGATCTGTGGAGTCTTACAACAACTCTACATCCCCAAACCCCGAGATAGTTCAGTTGGGTTTCCTTTTAGTCCGTAGTTCATAAGGGTAACCTTGTTCCTTTTGTTGGGAACCTTATTTAATAAATAGCAAGTCATAACATAGCTCCACCCCTAACCCTTGACTCGATCCGAATACGACAACATGGAATTAACCATCTCCTTCAAGACTGCTTTTCCTTCGTAAATACCATTTTGCCGAGGAGTATAGGGAGCATCGTTTCATGGATAATACCAACCTGACTGAAAATACAGAGTATCCATGTACTCACCTCCCTATCGATCCTTAATCTTTTGATCAAAGACCCAGTTGTAATTCAACTTCGCTTTAAACACTTTGAATTTATCTAATGCTTCATCCTTAGTATGTAATGTATAGACATAACAAAACCTAGAAGCATCATCAATAAATATCACAGTACTTATTATTCCCCAAGGAGGAGTGGTATGCAAATCACACAGTCATCGTTGTATTAGCTCCAAGAGCTTAGTCTCACGACTAACACCGAAAAGGTTTCTTGGTTATCTTGGTCAACATGCAAGTTTTACACTTTTCGGTGTCCATGTCAAATGTTGGGATTAACCCATCCTTAGACATATCTTGCATCCTTTTATCTTGTACATGGCCAAGTCTAGCATGCCAAAGGGTAGAGTCGGTCGGTCGTTGGTTATAAAGGTCAATTAACACTATCTTGACAATATTAAGTCTAAACATTTGATTACACAAATAGCCAAAACCAATAAAAACACCATTTTAGACAAGACAAATTTATCGATTCAATAACTTGTTTATATCCATGATTATTCAAACTACTACTTGAGACCAAGTTCTTCCTTATATCAGAACATGAATAACATTAAACAAAGTTACAATCTTTCTAGAACTAAACTTAAGATCTACACAACCACGACTATGCACCAAGGTCATTGACTTATTTCCCATGTGAAGAATAGAACCATCATTCGGTGACTCATAAGTCTTGAACCCACTGCCTTTACACACATGAACTGTTGCACCGAGTCAACCCACCACACAACATCATTATCCCGCATATAATAAGATTCGATACATGTGTAACATAATAAATCTAAAAGACGTATTAAACATATTTCGACCTTTCAAGGAGTTGGTAGAACCACCACCCCCGAACCATTAGTGCTCGATCCATTGGCTTTACCACCAACCTTAACACCTTTGCAATCCCTTTAATGTGACCCGCTTTTGCACATTTCCAACAAGTAGGTGTTGCCTTCTTGTTAGATCCGCCTTGTGTTGTCATGATATTTATGTTTGCCTTTGTTGTCATTGTATCGGTAGAGTTGTTATGCTCCACCATATTGAAAATAGATGGTCCAAGAGCATTGCTACTTTTGGCTTGTCATTATCCCGCACCTTGAGATTCCTTAATGCGCGATGATCGCCCAACTCAACCAGAGTCAATTCCTCCTTTTTATGTTTCAAGGTATGCTTGAAATCTTTCCAAGAAGGAGGGAGTTTGTCAATGACACAAGAGACTGAAATAGCCTCATCCATGTGCATATTGTGTTGTGTAAACCTTTCAAGTATACCAAGAAGTTCATTGTATTGTTCCATAACTGGTATTGAATCAGTCATTTTGTAATTAGTGAAATTACTTACAAGGAACTTCTTACTTGATGCATTCTCAGCCATACATTTGGCATCCAAGGAATCCCATAGTTCTTTGGAAGATTCAAAATTCTGATAAATGTCAAATAGAGAATCAGACATACCATTGAGAATTAAGCCTCTGCAAATGTAGTTATCAGTCTCCCATTTGCTCCTCCTCCGATCCGCTACACAAGAGCATCATCCCCATCATCGAAATAGGTGTATATCACTTGAATCGTGTAATCACTTTCCAAAATAAACTATTCGACCCTATGCCCGGGTTACACGAATATCTACTCGGGATAAGACCAAATGTTAGTTATTGAAATAGGCACAAATCAATAACCCTAAGATATAAGTGTTTTAAGCTTTCACTTGTTTCTCCCGGTATTGTACTTTTAGTGTGTCTTCAAGTCAAGATGTCACTCTATTTATAGTAGAACACTCAACACTAATCATGGACATTATGTGTGATTAACGCCAATTAATCACCCATAATAAACCTCAATAATCATAGAAATAGTGGTTACATGACCAATTAAACGTGGTCATAAAGCACCATAATGACCAATTGAATGAGTCAAAGTCGTTATAAAATAACCATCGCAACACTACCAAGAGGGAACCATTACATTAGCAGCAGGAACCATACACTACCAGCAGGAACCATCAGTAGGAACCATTACACTAGCAGCAGGAACCATAACACTATCAAGAGGAACCATCGCCATTACACTATCGAGTAACGAATACACTAGCAAGACAAACCACTATTGAGTCGAGTCAGGTGTTCGGGACCTCATGAGTGTACACTCCGCACCTCCTAACCCAAAACCGTGTGTGAACTAATCCCACAAGTGCACTAAATTTTCCAACATAAATAACATATGATAATTTGAATATCACATGTGATATTAGTGTTAAATCACATATGATAAATTTGATTTAACACTAATATCACATGTGGTATTACATATCATATGTGATTTAACACTAAATATCACATGTGATATTCAAATTAGTGTTTAATCACATGTGATTCTTTCATGCAAATATCGATTAAAAAAGAGAAAAGTACAAAATAAGCCAAAATCTTTTGAAGTCCCTTTGTGGTCACTTTTAACTCAATGTCCAAAATGGTCATACGAACCACTCGACCAGCTCCACCCAAAATTCGCCACGTGTCCAAATGAAAGTACACTTTTAACTTTTTATTCTAACAAAAAACCACCAATATTGCGAACCGACGGCTACTCAACCTCCTTTACTCAACTTACATTTATCCACGCAAATTTACCTCGAAAAATAAAAAGTACAAAAGTACCAAAAAGTACAAAACAGCTTTTATCCGATGGTACGATTTTTCTTTTCCAATGTACATGGAAAAACGACCTTGCGTAAAAAACATTGGATCATACACAAAAACTCATCGATACATGATCTTCAATCCAAATCTGATTATCATTCTCAAACATAAACACAAATACAAACACAAACACAAAAAACATATATTGTCACCGATTGAGATGATTGAGTAGATCGGATTTTTGTTTATGTTCAATGGATTCACCCTTTCATCACGTTGATGTAAGTATCATTTTTAGATGTAATAAATGTTTAATCTGTAGTTAGGTTTGGGATTGTTACAGATCAGATTGCACGTTAATAATCAAGTCTTTTTGGTATATTAATTTTGGTGGAAAAGTTGGTCAATTGAAAAACCAAACTGTTTTGTGGCTTTTAATTGTAATAAATTTTTAATCCTTTAGTTAGTATCATGTATTTGTTGTTCCAGTAACACAATATACCCATGAAGACTCAATAATCATGTAGTTAGTGTCATGTATAAATTAGTCTTATTTTTAATATTTTGTTTTTGTTAACCTAGGTTTATGATTCGAAGGTTAGTTTGAGAACTAAGCTACACCTTCTAAAAACAATAGCAAAGAAGTTGGCAGCTAAAGAGGAAAGGTATAACAAGTTTAAAAGGAGTGTTTTTGGTCCGTGGTTAGATATTAGAACGGAGGACCATGATAATCATGTCCTGAACTTTTTGCTTCAACACCAAAGGATTATCAAAGACGCTAGTAATTGATACGCCTTTTTTATATTGGTCACAATACATTAGAGTTTGGTAGGATGGAATTTTGTTTGTTAACCTGGTTTCAAATTTGGAAATCCTTCTATAAAGCATTTGAGTAATGATGTTTCAAATTTGCATAACCGTGTGTTTCCTACTCTACCTAGAATAAAGGGTGACAATCTTAAAGCACTTCTTGAAACGGATAATGATTTTAAAAAGCTATCTCATGATTCAAATCCGTGTTTGTCTTTCTTTGGTTTTAGAGTGTATTCATGGGTAACGAGCTTAGGCACGTTATACCGTATGAGATTTTGGCTTTAGTGGATGATTTGTTTGCTTTGATGCTTTCCTGGGGACAATATATTTGGCACGAGCTTCACCTTAGGGTGTATAATGTTGATTCAACACACCGTAAGGATATTTTGAAAAAAATTGCAACACACGGGAAAAAATACAAGCCTCAATATTCTTTGAACGGATTTGTTTTCGTCTTTAAGGTTAGCAAGCTTTCTCATTTATTGCTTGTCTCATGTATGTCATTGCAGTGTAGATTGTGTAGGCAGTTGACCCCACCCATACCATAAATATTGACCCAACCCACCCTTTAGTATATGTATTGTGGTTATAAGTAATATAAACCCATCCTGACCCCACCCATACCATAAATGCTGACAAGTCCATAGATTGTTCACATTGGCTGTGTGACATTGGTTATAAGTAATGTTTACATTGGCTGTGTAGGCAGTGTACAAAAAAGGGCCAAAATGGTACTTGCACGCCCATTAATGTGTGACAATGCAGTATAGATTGTTTACATTGGCTGTGTAGATTGTTTTACATTGGCTGTGTAGATTGTTTACATTAAGATTCCAACACTCTAAATGCTATGTTTGACTCCCCAAATCTACTTTTGAGTGTGGTTTAATCAACTTTTTAGTGCAACTGCATTGTTATCAGAATATGTGGTCATATGGAATAGAATACCTCATTTATTGTGACGTTTATATCAATCTAATAACATAATGCAGTGACGTAATTTTGACTAACTTTTGAAGTAGATAGATTTGAGATGTTTTCTCATCTGAAATTGTTAGATTAGAAACCGATGCTTGACTAATAGTTGCTGATATTAAGCGTTTATATCAATCTAATAACACAACATGTTCATATTTAGCGCAAACTTGTAGCAGAAATCTGAAGTATCATATATCTTTGTTACGTTGGCATATAAAATCTGTTGGGATGTTGGCTATTATACTACAATCCACAGTAACAAAGAACTAAAAGAAATCTCCATAATTTGGTCAGGGCTAATGTTCTATATAGCGTAACCTTTACACAGTTTATAATTAACTAGTAGGTTAGTTTAGTTATTTGACATTAATGGTTTTAAAACATTTACAGATTTGGTTATTGGAACTTTTTCTGAATGCTACAAATTGGTGGCACAAAGAAGATGGTGTTGTACCCCGTTGTGTTTCGTGGAGTGATGGTATAACATTTACAAAAGGTGATTGTGAGAGTCTATTTTATTCTAGAGAGCCAATTAATTCATTTGTCCCCACCGAAAAGGAGATGAATACATCATGGTGGACATGTAGTTTAGACTATTTCAAGAATGGCTCCACAGAAGATGCATCTCATAGACCTTTAAAAAAGAGGAAGGTTGGGATTAAAACGGAGGTTATTTCTCGTACACATGTTCACACGGAGGTTCACCATGAGGTACACGTTCGTACTGAGGTGCATAGTTATGAAGGATTGGATGACCCAATATTGCACGTAAGGTCGAGGATATTGAGCGCATTTGGCGATCGCTATGCACTTGAGAAATATGTGAAACCTCCCAGGATACATCTTTTATGCAGATGTCGAGTTTATCTGATAATCCTAGTGAAGTTGATCAAGACTCAAAGGTTTGTTGTTTATAAACAAAATTTATATGTTTACATTGAATGTGTAAATAAGATTATATATATTACCTTATTTTTGCAGTCCTCTAGTAGATTATCAGAAAATTCTGAACCTCGAGTTGATCTTATAAAGAAGATTGAGTATATTGAAGCATACTTTGGGAGACGTTTAACAGCACTTGAGCAACACGTTAAGAATGGCATTAACGAGACTATGGAGCCTTGTAGTGCATCTGATCATGATCCAAAGGTTGTTAATACTGCAAATCAAGAAAAGGTAAGTTCTTGAATTTTGTTTCCTTATCAACATGGCGTATATTATTACAAGAAGGTTGTTAAGTGCTAAGATTAGCATCATTTATTGCAGACCTCTCTTAACGAGACTGTGGAGCCTACTAGTGCAAAGGTCGAGAACACGTTTAACGAGATTGTGGAGCCCAGTAGTGCAAAGGTCGAGAACAGCTTTAACGAGAATGTAGAGCCTACTGCAATTGAAGAAAAGGTAATATTAGTAAGTTCTTTAATTTTGTTTCCATCATTATTTATCTTTATGCAGGCCTCTCTTGAACCTGACAATGCAAATGAAGAAAGGTAATATTATTACATAACGAGACTATGGATATTATTACATAACACTCATACAATAACGTTATATTTTATTTATTCTTATGCAACCCTCAAATGCATTTGATAATGATGTCAAATTGTATCCCGACATGGATATTCAACATGATCCAAAGGAAATGGAAGATTATAACGGTGGAATCAACCAAACCGACCTCGAAATATTGGATTCATATAGAAACATGTTTGACTCACCGCCTCGATCGTAGTCGCTTTTAACCATATCCTTGTTTATTTGATCATATATCGCTTTACTTAAATGTAATGGCTTGATTACTTGTATTTTCAGTAGTAGAGGAACAAGAGGAAGAAGGGCATGAAGAATATGGGTGATCCGCCGAGGAACAAGAACTTATGGCAAGGGAGACTCTTATGCAAATATTAGTATTTAATACTCCCAAAAGGTAAACTTAACAATAACTTTTTTGGTTTTAAAATCAAATAACCCAATCTTTTTATTCTATTTTTTTTAATATAGGAAAAAGACAATGATTTGGACTCTCCTTCAATGAAGGATCGAGATTCTGTTCCTAGTAATGATGATAAGGAGAAATTAGCAACGAAGCATCCAGATTCTGTTCCTAGCAATGATGATCAAGAAAAATCAGCAATGAATGATCCATATTGTACCCCTAGCAATGATGATAAGGAGAAATTAGTTGATATGTACTGTGTTGATGACGGGCAGCCATCTATTAAAAAGATACATGTTCCTTTTGCCCGAGAGACTAGAGCGAGCAAGTATCTTCAAGACCCGTACATGAACCAGCCTTCAACCACTCCACAAAAGCATAAAGTCCATGCTAGGAAGAAGAAATGTGTAAAGCGTTTTTAGCCGTTGGTTTCACCTGGTGGTGAAGTGATTCCCCCGTGGAATGAGGTAACTTATTTTACTTATTATTTATTTCAGATTTTGTATTGTTGGTTAAGTACTTTGACTAGACAATTTCAGATGATATATCTCGCAGGATCTAACCGTCCCCTGCTGTGTTCGCGACAATTAAGAGTGATTATGCCAAAAGAAATTATGGATTTTTGAATGAAAAGGAGGAGAGAGATTTTATTTTCCATGTGGAGGAGATGCCATATATGTATATCATAATTTTGGGAAAGGTTGTTGGGCATCGTGAAGGCGAGAAATGGTCAAGCTCGACGATACCTGAATTGATGTTAACAATTTTTATGATTTTACACTGTTAAATTACTTAGCTAATTTTATTTTATTTTTTTTTTTTTTTTTTTTTTTTTTTTTGCAAGATCTTGATCTATGGGTAATGTTTCTATGGCACTTTAGACCTGCCGATGCTGATTGGGCAATGGCGGGTCCATTTTTTAGCTCCATGATTCTTAGCAACAGGATGCCAGGTTTTTATGCTGACGGAGTAGCTTATGGTCTTCCCTGGTTTGCTCAATCTATGGAAAAGGTGTGTGATCTGCTCCCAGACGGTCAAGTTTTGTCACACAAGCTAGCCACTTGTGAATGGTCAACCGTAATAAACTTCAAACATCTCAACCAAATGCAATGAAGATCGAGAGTATAGTGTTTCCCTGTGTCGTTATGTCCCAACGAAGTGCGTGCGATGAATCACCAAACGAATAGTGATCGGAGAATTTGAACGGAAAAGAGTTGTGATTATGAACAATTATACCTAAAGGAAAAGTTTATAAATTACAGGGCTTAAATGCAAATTAAAAAAATTAAAAAGATAAATTATATTAAATAAACGCTATCAATATTTTTAAAATGATGTTTTCTTGATACGAAAGGAAACTAAAACGAATTTAACAAAACGCGAATTAAATGCAAATACGCCTAATCTAACTCCTACAACCGAACTATTACTAATCCTAAGGAATGATAAAACGGCTAAACTAAGTCCTAGAGTGTTAAGATGTCTTAAAACCCGAGCTAATCCCGAGCCTCGAAAGTGAAAAAGATGAAATTTACGGTCTACGGTGCAAAACTAATTTTCCTACATTCTACATGACCACAAATAATTTTAGAAAAAGCCGGTATTTTTTGATTTTATTTTATTTTCTACGAATTAAAAACTATATATTAAAAATAAATTAAAAAAAATACTAAAACTTAATGAAAAATTACGAAACTTTTCTAAAAGCACTTTATTAAAATCTTAAGCATAGAGAAAATACTAAATCGAAAAATAAGTTCGAGATAAGTCAGAATTATGCTAAACCAGATATAAAGCCAATAAAGAAGAAAAAAAAAAAAAAACAAAAAGGCCTTTAAGCAATAAATGGTGTAATATACAACACAATAAAAAGAGTAGCACAAATGGTTGATGGTGTTGGTCCTGTGGTTCTCAAGAATCGGGCGTGAGGTCGTGGGTTCAGTCCCACTACCCACTTTTTTTTCACTTATTCTTTTCTCTTAAAAAAACCGAATGAGAACTTAACCAAAAAGACGAACAAGAAGGTCTAAAATCAGTCACTTATCGCTAAGGCCAACAAAAGGGGGCTGTTTGGTTGTTGCACAAAGGGGTTTGTTTAAGTAACATAAGCTAAAATATAGACTTAATGGGTCGTTTTGAATAAATACAAAACAAACACCATAAGTCATTGTTCAGACAAATACAAAACAAACACACCTTTGACAACTTTGCAAACAAAAGCACTAAGATAAGCAAGAAAAACACATTGACAATGCAAGCTTTACAAAACTCAAGTAAGCTAATTGTGAAATGAAGTAAGCTAAAAAAAGGAATAAGCAATTAAGGGATTAAGCTTAACTAGGGAATCCTACTATAAGGCACAAAGAAGGTGGAACTACAAGTAAGCACTAAATAAGCAATAACAATGATCTAATCTAATCTACTTACACTATTGAACACCGATAAGCCCAAATAAGCCTAATAAAACACTTAATAAGCACTAAAAAAGAAAACAAAGTGGTCACTGCATGGTTGCAAAGCAGAATACGCCAGGGTTACCTTTGAGCTTATTCCGAATAAGCTACAGGAGAACAAGCCCTTGAGCTTCCGGGAACTCAAGCTCGCCCACCAACTATCATTTGCCCCTATGTATGGTTCATGAGAAGATTACAACTTATAAATAAGTCAAAAATAATCTTGAATTGACCGAACAACTCAGACGTAATGTAAAAATGGTCGACCCACCCACTTTTACCCATAGGCGCACCTCTTAAAACATTTTTTGATTTTTTTCCTTTGACCCAAGTTAGATAAGCTATTGAACTTGTTATTTTATTTTTGCAAATTTTATCTCCAAAGAAACTTAACCAAATTTCTAATGAAAACCTTACCATACCTCATTATTTCAAACCAAAGAAAATTCTAAACTTCGTAAACTGTTAAAAACTTTTCCCATTGTTAACACCGACTCAAATGCTACCGCTAAACCGATTTTAGAACCCAAAATGGGTCCGCGATGAAGTTAAAAAAAAAACAATTACGGTATGAAACTTGAAAACACACTTTGTAAACTCGAACAAAAGCTTCACAAGAACTTAACCAAACTTATAACACTCTTTAACGACGATGTATTCAAAGTAAATGATGGCGATTCAAGGTACATGGATGTAAATTAAAGTTGCGTATGAAATAAAAGTTTAAAATTGCATTAATTATAAATTAAAGATTACATGTAAATAAGAGTGATAATGAAAGTTAAATCATGAGCTAGAATACTAATTCTAGACCGAAACTAAAAACTAAATTACTAACTAACTACTACTACTCTCAATGGCTACAATGAGCTTCCTCTTTATACTCCAAAGCTAAAACGGGTCTTCACTTTTTCTTCTCGTCTCGAGAGTGATGGGTTGGTGATGGGTTCTCGTGTTGCGGTGGAATGGGTTGTCGAGTGTTGCGATTGATTTGCAGAGAGTTGGTAATGGCGGGTGGTATTTGGAGGGAAAACAAGTGGGGAGCGGTTTTATCATAAACCGTGGGTAGTGGGTTTGGTTTTTGGATATTGGGCCAAGGTTTGTGTTTGTTAATAATACAAGGGTCCGCTTTGTTTGCTTATTAACACAAGGACCCATTCTTGCAATTCATCCAAACTTGAGGGACCAAATTGTAGTTTTCAAAATTAATCATAAGGACTATATTTGACAAGCTTTATTAACCAAGGACCATAAATAATATTTTCCATTTTTGAAAATCTCTGGGACTTGTTTTGCCATTTTGAAAGTTGGGGACCGAATCGCCAATTATGCAAACTTTGTTTGTTTTAGTTGTTTTACTCATTTTGCATTTAAAACAGATAAAACACAATTTTGGGATATTTCGTGATTTTGATGCATTCGAGTGTTTTTAAATGTTTTGCAGCTCAGATTGACCAAAAATGATGAGTATTTACACACTCATCAATCTCCACACTAAAACATTGCTAGTCCCTAGCAATCTTTTGAGAAAACTTAATGGATTTGAATCTCTTTACCAAAAGCCATTACTCGAGTAGCCAAATGTTTCAGTTCAAGTAAGAACCTTGGTACAATGATAACCAAATGATTTTGAGCAAATCATAAGTCAGAAACGGATTTGATTTGTCTTTACCAAAAGCCGCTTTGCTTTCGGACTAGCCAACTCTTAGATAAAATATATTTGGTGAGTTGATTACCAATTATGGTTTTCCAACCGCTTTTACCACAAGCCATAAACTTGTGCTAGCCAACTCTTCACTAATTAAAGATATGGTAAGTCAACACCATACAATTTTGGGCAAATTGCAAGTCGTCAACGGATTTGAGATATCTTTACCAAGAGCCGTTTGCTCTCGGATTAGCCAATCCTTTTGTTTATTAGACATGACGGACCGATAACCATAAGTTGAGTAAGTGCAAAACACTTACTCCAAAAAAAATTTTGGCCAAAATGGGGAATTGGGTGGTATAATTACATGATAAAATTCGTGAGAACTCCCCCACACTAGAAATGAATATTGCCTCAATATTCAAAGTACCCGGTTATGCCGAAACAAAGAACGAAAAGGGAAATACTACGACCATTATTTGAAAGATTATATATATATATATATATATATATATATATATATATATATATATATATGTATGTATATATATATATATATATTTGAAACTTTATATACAATGGGGCAACTCCCCACACTAGGGTGGTATACACGGTGAAGACCCATGTTTAACTATGTTTTTGATTACCGAGTCGCTAGCTTGACTCAACCTCAATTAATTTGTTCATGGGAAGTAAGTGGAAGAGACAATCTCCATCGGACTTTCATTCAAGATGTTTGACAAACATTTGAAGCACGGAAAGTTCCACACCGATGAGAGATATATAGATGCATCCGCTCACAAATGGTACATGGAAATGCCGGGTCAAAGATAATGTCTTCATTCTCGAAGGAGTGAAGAATGTGAGAAGCCACGGATAGTGAAGAAGAGATAGAAAATCATGATAAACATCATGACTAACTCATCATCATCGTAAGGAGAATTCATAATAGCATGAATCTCATCATTTAAGCTCAATTGGTCTAGACATATCCCGGTGTGTCTAGATCAGTAGAAGTTATCATATTCCGCGGAGATATGATATGAGTTAGTTCATCCGAGAACTCCTTGAAGGTGAATGAATCATATTCGAATTGATATGAGTGGGTTCACTAGTGAACTCCTCCAATGTAAATGATTCATAATTGGGGAGAGAATTATGAGAATGAAAAGTGGTACCGCCACTAATCTTCTCTCCCATATTATCAAAATGTAGGCTTTCATTTCGGATTAGAATCATCTGAAAGAAGGTCACTACCCTTAATGGGGATAGGAGATGAAATAGGTTTCTCTTTGAAAGCCTCGATTTTAGAAATGAGAAGACCGACATTCAAGAATGTTGCACGGCGCTTCATCTTTGATTTCGTTGTCAAGAACTTCATCATTCTTCTTCTAAGCTAACAAGCTCAAGGTAAATCTTCCACATAAACGATGTCTCCACAAGACAACGAATCATCATCATCGAATCGGAGAACATCTCAACATGATCTTTGGGAAGACAAGAGGGTAGGATATCACACAAATGCTCGAGAATTCCTCGTGACTCTCTTGGATTGGGACAAGGTTCTCAACACTAGACTTTATGAATTCGTCCGATTCCTTTTCGTGAATAAAGGTCAAGATGCTCGTCCCCATAATAAGAGAGTGAGTGAATCTCGGTGTGATAGCGCTTGTTTGAGAATGAATCTCAACATGGGATATCATCCGATGAACTTGATGAATCTTTATAGAATTAAAGGATATCAAGTGTATCCTCATCATCACCGCCATCGTGAATAAAACGAAATTGAGAGCTAGATCCGTTGCTTTTTTTTGCAATTGATTCCCTAATAGATTTTTCAAACGCAATTTGGGAATTTATTTTAGCACCGCTTCTTCACCTAACAATTCTTCCATGGATTTTGATTTGGATTATCTTGGGAATGTTTATATTCCTTCAAATCTTCACTAAATCCAAAAGATCAAGGAGAAGATTTTGAGGAAGTGGCTCAGTGAGGTGGTGCCCGATTCATTTGGCATCGTAGAGGTTGGTTATGATACGTAAGAGTCATAATTGTTACAAGGAAATGGATTCCTTGTTTGACAATCGAGCCACACAGCGTGGACCTCCACAATACTCACAACAAGAAACCGATGCGGCCGCGAGTTATATGTGGTAGTCATAATTGTTATCGTGAACCCGCTCATAGACAAGCGTGTTTCCGATTGACAATCGAACTAGAGTGTGAACCACCACAAGACTCACAACAAGAAACCGCCGAGTCTCACATGTGGTAGCGATGGAATAAATCGGTTGTGCTATGGTAGGAATAGGATCCCGTTATAGATGCACTGCTTCCTCGATTCCACCATGCTACAACCGGGGCAATTGCCACCATTATAAGGACCACCACACCATTGAAAACCAAGAGGGTGAGGATGAGACATAGAAAGAATCAAATGTTTTCGAGAGGTAGGATGAAGAATCAAAGATGATGAGAGGGTAAAGATGGATATTTTTGAATTTTTGGATAAACATTTTGTAAAAATAAGAAAGAAAATCTTTTTGGGTTTTTGATTTTATATATATGTAGAAACAGAAGAAAAATATTTTTGTGTTTTATATGTTTTAAGATGTTTTTGGGGTTTTTGATTTTTATAAGAAAATATAGATATATATAGATGGTATGAACAAGGAGTGAATATTCAAATCACTAATGCTAAACGTAAGATAATTAGCACATTTCAAGTAATGGCGCTAAAAATTTGATCCGCTCCCTGACGGTCAAGTTTTGTCACACAAGCTAGCCACTTGTGAATGGTCAACCGTAACAAACTTCAAACAATTTATAACCAAATGCAATGAAGATCGAGAGTATAGTGTTTCCTGTGTCGTTATGTCCCAACGAAATGTGTGATAAATCACCAAACGAATAGTGATCGGAGAATTTGAACGAAAAGAGTTGTGATTATGACCAATTATACCTAAAGGAAAAGTTTATAAATTACAGGGCTTAAATGCAAATTAAAGAAAATTAAAAAGATAAATTATGTTAAATAAACGCTATCACTATTTTTAAATGATGTTTTTTTGATACATAAAGGAAACTAAAACGAATTTAACAAAACGCTAATTAAATGCAAATACGCCTAATCTAACTCCTACAACCGAACTATTACTAATCCTAAGGAATGATAAAACGGCTAAACTAAGTCCTAGAGTGTTAAGATGTAAAACGCAAAACCCGAGCTAATCCCGAGCCTCGAAGTGAAAAGATGAAATTTACACCACGGTGCAAAACTAATTTTCCTACATTCTACATGACCACAAATAATTTTAGGAAAAAGTTGGTATATTTTTTGATTTTATTTTATTTTCTACGAATTAAAAACTATATATGTAAAAATAAATTAAAAAAAATACTAAAACTTAATGAAAAATTACGAAACTTTTCTAAAAACACTTTATTAAAATCTTAAGCATAGAGAAAATACTAAATCAAAAATAAGCCGAGATAAGTCGTAATTATGCTAAATCAGATATAAAGCCAATAAAGAAGAAAAAAAAAAAACAAAAGGCCTTTAAGCAATAAATGGTGTAATATACAACACAATAAAAAGAGTAGCACAGCTTGGTTGATGGTGTTGGGTCCGTGGTTCTCGAATCGGGCGTGAGGTCGTGGGTTCAAGTCCCACCGCCCACTTTTTTTTTTCACTTATTCTTTTCTTTTAAAAAACCGAACAATGTAACTTAACCAAAAAGACGAACAAAGAAGGTCTAAAACAGTCACTTATCGCCAAGGCCAACAAAAGGGGGCTGTTTGGTTGTCGCTACAAAGGGGCCGCTTGGTTTAAGTAACATAAGCTAAAATAAAGACTTATGGGTCGTTTGAACAAATACAAACAAACACCATAAGTCATTGTCAGATACCACAAAACAAACACACCTTTGGACGGTTGCAAAGCAAAAGCACTAAGATAAGCAGAAAAAAACACGTGACAATGCAAGCTTTACAAAACTCAAGTAAGCTAATTGTGAAATGAAGTAAGCTAAAAAAGTGGAATAAGCAATTAAGGGATTGCTTAACTAAGGGAATCCTACTATAAGGCACACAGAAGCAAGGAACTACAAGTAAGCACTAAATAAGCAATAACAATGATCTAATCTAATCTACTTACACTATTGAACACCGATTAGCCCAAATAAGCCTAATAAAACACTTAATAAGCACTAAAAAAGAAAACAAAGTGGTCATTTGTTGTGGTTGGCAGAATAGCCAAAGGGTTACCTTTGAGCTTATTCTCAATAAGCTACAGAGGTGAACAAGCCCTTGAGCTCGGGAACCCAAGCTCGCCCACCAACTATCATTTGCCCCTATGTATGGTTCATGAGAAGAGATTCTGACTTATAAATAAGTGAAAAATAATATTGAATTGACCTGAACAACTCGCACGTAACGTAAAAATGGCCGACCCACCCACTTTTACCCATAGGCGCACCTCTTAAAACATTTTTTGATTTTTTCCTTTGACCCAAGTTAGATAAGCTATTGAACTTGTTATTTTTATTTTTGTAAATTTTATCTCCAAAGAAACTTAACCAAATTTCTAATGAAAACCTTACCATACCTCATTATTTCAAACCAAAGAAAATTCTAAACTGTAAACTGTTAAAACTTTTCCCATTGTTAACATCGACTCAAATGCTATCGCTAAACTGATTTTAGAACCCAAATGGGTCACGATGAAGTTAAAAAACAATTACGTATGAAACTTGAAAACACAAATTTTGTAAACTCGAACAAAAGCTTCACAAGAACTTAACCAAACTTATAACACTCTTTAACGATTTATGTATTCAAAGTAAATGATGGCGATTCAAGGTACATGGATGTAAATTAAAGTTGCGTATGAAATAAAAGTCAAAATTGCATTAATTATAAATTAAAGATTACATGTAAATAAGAGTGATAATGAAAGTTAAATCATGAGCTAGAATACTAATTCTAGATCGAAACTAAAAACTAAATTACTAACTAACTACTACTACTCTCAATGGCTACAATGAGCTTCCTCTTTATACCCAAAGCTAAACGGGTCTTCACTTCTTTCTTCCGTTCGAGAGTGATGGGTTGGTGATGGGTTCTCCGTGTTGCGTGGAATGGGTTGTCGAGTGTTGCATTGATTTGCAGAGAGTTGGTAATGCGGGTGGTATTGGAGGAAAAACAAGTGGGGAGCGGTTTTATCATAAACCGTGGGTAGTGGGTTTGGCTTTTGGATATTGGGCCAAGGTTTGTGTTTGTTAATAATACAAGGGTCCGCTTGTTTGCTTATTAACACAAGGACCCATTCTTGCAATTCATCCAAACTGAGGACCGAAATTGTAGTTTTCCAAAATTAATCATAAGGACTATATTTGAAAAGCTTTATTAACCAAGGACCATAAATAATATTTTCCATTTTTGAAAATCCCGGACTTGTTTTGCCATTTTGAAAGTCGGGGACCAAACCGCCAATTATGCAAACTTTGTTCGCTTTTAGTTGTTTTACTCATTTTGCATTTAAAACAGATAAAACACAATTTTGGGATATTTTCAAGATTTTGATGCATTTCGAGTGTTTTAAATGTTTTGCGCTCGATTTGACCAAAAATGATGAGTATTTACACACTCATCACAGTGTTTAAGAAATTTTGATAGTCGATAGTCGAATTGTTAACCTGACAACTTAGGCCACGCATATAAGTCACCATGAAAGATGCCTAAATTGCGACTACCAACAAAATTCACTTGATATGGTTCTAATTGATAAGTAGTATTTCATGGTTCTAATTGATATGTAGTATTTCTTATATCAAAATCTAGATGATAGTCTTTTCCTATAGATGGCTATTAGCATATAGGAGGGATTGTTATGTTCCTGAATATTTAGTTACTTCAAATTCCTGAATATATGGCTCTAACATTGTATACCCAATTGACCCAACCCACCCTTTAGTATCAGTATTATGGTTATAAGTAATGTAAACACATCCTGACCCAACCCATACCATAATGCCTGAAAATCCATACACCATCAGCCATGACCATAATAACTAACATGGCTTGGCCACAAATAAATTATTTGCCAATAAAGGCTTTCTTTTCATTGTTGGTACTCATATATAAGTTACGATTCTTATGATGGAAATGGAGGTAAATATTTTGTGACAGTCAGAGTGCTCTTAGGAAGTGTATCCCTTGTTTCAATACAAATTTAAGTTTTTGCAATGATCACACATAAGCTGTTACTGTATAGGTTGTTATTTAGAATCATATCACTGAGGCCTGTTGTGTCCTAGATTAAACTTGAATACAAAATTTTAAATACAATATCGTTTTTGTGGTCTTATGTTTGTTCACCAATATTGTAGGTCTATTTTCCTATCAATGAAGATAACCTACATTGGGTTCCGGAGAACTCCATCTACGCCCGATGTCATAACAATCTATGATGCCTCTCCCGCCTCTTGTTGAAAATTGAGATTGGTGGCTCAATATGAGGAAATGTTTTCAATATAAAATTCCAAAGTTTTAGAACAAACAAGTAATGGAAAAGAAGGCATCGATCCAAAACATTACTCCATCACCTTCCCAGAGGCCGATAATGTGCCAAATCAAGGCCCTTTATGGTGATCGGTATCCGTCATGATAAACTTTATAGGTTGTCGAATAATCTACCCTTGGCGGTCGATAATTCTACTTTGGCTTTTGGCATATAGGAGCGTTTGGTAGATTTCTTTTGAAGTACAAGATTGAACTACCTTGGCACAAGTTGATAATTTTGATGTACAATATTTTGTTTAAATAACTCATTTAATCGAACTTGAGGGCAAAAGGCGATAAGCCTACGACAAACCGATTGAAGCTGGGTTGAAATGTATACCGAAGGCGTAGAAGCCTACGACAAACCGATGTAATGGTGCTTGTGCGCTTTATTGATGTACAATCTTTTTTTCAAATAACTCATTTAAGTCTAACTAATGGAAGCCTAACAACTGGTAGTATTTCGTACTTTGGTAGTTGAAACTGTACTAGTAGTTGAAACTGTATTTTGTACTTTGGTAGTTGAAACTGTAATAGTTGGTAGTAGGAAACTGAGCATAATGTATTGTAAACGAATGATGAATGTTTTGTAAACCAATGTGACATATATGTTGAAAACAATTATGTTTAATCATCTCACGAGTTAAACCTCTTTGTCTGATTCAATGTGACATATATGCTGTCACCATTAACTAGATAATTATCTCGAAAAAATGAACAAAAATAAGTGTTTGATCAAGTTGCGTGTCAAACTGATGAGAACTTGCCCATTTAGACCGATTTCCTACCACACCCATCTTGCCGTGTTCATACATATATTGTCTAAGTTGATGTTGTAAAATTTTTTTTTTTCTGGAAAAGAAGTATCTTGCATCTCTAATATTATAGAATACAAGTCAATCAAGATTTTTCATATTTACACGCTCTTCGCTACCATTTTAGCATACATATCCATACTTTGCCATAAGTTGAAAGCCATTTAACTTGTAGTCAAACAAACTCATAAGAATTAGTCAAGTAAAGCTTTGCAGTAAGTCAGTAACCTAAATAGTTCTACCGACCATATAATGTCTCAAAAGAAAAAGAGAATGTCTTTTGACTTTGAGGTAAAATCTACTACTCTTCACATTTCAAAATTAAGAGATATCATTATTTACAAACTTAACACCAAGATTTATTAGTACTCTACTATATCTCAAAACCATGGTCAAGCTTCCTCAAAAGCTTGAAAATTTCACTTAACATTTTTAAACTGAGGGTTATTCATTTGATGCCATATGCAAACCGAGACATTTCTCAATACCATTGTCAAGCTTCTATCATGCTTTCATTTGTATCCATTTAATTTTGAGAAAAAGACTTTGATATATAATAAAAGAGTTCCTCGTGACTAAGATCATATACACATTTCAATGCACAACGCCAATGTGATACAATCCATTTGACTTGGATCGCAGATCAAATTTAAATACACCCCAAACAGATCTTGAAATTCTTTTCCCATTTGTATGTCATTTGGATCATCCCATCATCAACAGCCCCATCATCAACAACAAATTACATAATTAAGCATTCACGACTATTGCTTTAGCAAACAGGATTCTCATATTGCATCATAAGTGAAAGGACATATAACTGGTAGTCAAACAAACTCATAAAACTGTCTAGACAAGCATTTGCAACTCTCAATGTAACTTAAATGGTTATAGGATCATACCCTCTAACCCCAATAACCAACCGAGAGAAAAATAAAAATAAAAAAGCTTTTGAGTTGGAGGTCATATCTATTACACTTGAAAGTCAGAACTGATATGCCTATTTTATCAAAAACCTAACACCAAGATATTCATTTTTATAGCACCTTTTGGAAGCTCAATGTTGTCATCAAGCTTCCCTCACAAACCGACAAGTCAAACAAAACTCTTTCAAGAATGTATGGAGCATTATGTAGCCTAAGAATATTTTCATTTCTTCATTAATCTCACTAGCCCTTCTATTCAAAGAAGATAAGAGAAGTCGAGTTTATTAGGAAAGTTGTTTCACAATAGTTCTAAGGAATCACCAATATTTTTGCACACACCTAGACATAAGAACCGACCAACTACCTAAACCGACCTACTTTAGGCAAATCTAAACCGACCATTAAAACCAAATCTTTATAAAACCAAATCTAAAATGACCCACTTCCTAAAATGACCCACTTTAGAACAAAACTCCTTTCTAAACCGACCTTAAACGACATAAACCAAAACTTTCTAAACTCGACCCACTTCCTAAACCGACCGACTTTATAACAAGAAACACCTTTCTAAACCGAACCTTACAACTAACACTCACTCTTTATTCAATGCTCCTATATTAATCCATGTTGTCAAACCATATAGATGCGATTACCAATTTCCATTACAATGTGATTAACAAAAAGAAACAACATCTACACTAGAATCGATATACAAATGGCAACAAATTCAATTTGGATAAACTAAAGACCATAACTATTCATTACCCAAATCTTCGCTTAGTACATAATTTCAAGACACTAATCATCATCCAAATAAGTACATATTCATTAACCATAACCTAAAAAGTTTTTCTCAAGACCCAAACTATATTTACATTATAGTTATATATAAATAAAGCATAGAAACCAAATTACTTACTAATTATCCATACCCAAAAGACATTCACTTAAGTAGACCACTTGCATACCCAAAAGTTTCAAAATATCTTGCCGATCACACTAAACACCAGACAAGTCTTCATCAATCTCCATGAGGGTCATGTTATCTTCCTTCTGTTCAATCCCATGATGAATCAAATCAACTGAGGCTTCAAGCCCTTGCAAAATATCACGATCAACAATATTTATGTTCACCAGGAAGCCTAAAGCATCCACCCCTTTCTCATGGTATGGCCCAATATAATGGACCTCCCTAAGTGTCCGTTCACGCTTCGCAATCACATCGGCTAGTTTTCTGCATATTTCTTCCAACTGACTAGGCGAGTTCGTTGCTTCTATCACTCACTATTAAAGAGATGCTTGAACATGGTTGCAATATCATTGGAACCACTAGCGACACAACTCATCGAGATTTGGGTTATGTTTGCCATTGATTTGCAAGAAAGTAGATCTTGAAAGTGTACAAGAAACACGAACAAAATGAAGATTAGGTAGGCCTTCAATTAATATTACGTGATAAATAGCCCAATCCAACTCATTTTACTCACCCCAAAATTAATTAAAGCATAAAACCGTGATCAAGAGAATGATTACAAAACATAACTGAAACCACAACATTTGAAGAGTTAAGTAAATGAAACTTACAATAGAAAATCCTTACACTATGAACTAATACAAAATAAAAGAATGACACAAAGAACCTTATATTTCAATTACTTTCAAACCCCCAAATTGGCTATCTAAATACAACCAAAACGACATGTGACGCTACGCTTTTATATATTATACCTAAAATTATCTATACCGCTACCGTAGTTAAATAATTTTATTTTTTTCTAAAAGATTCTCGCCTAAACTTAAACTACGTAAAAATATATAATATCCGCTCAATCTTTTTTGACTATAATCCTTGTTAGACACCATAATATACCGATAACATTAAATACCAACTAATACATTACACGATCTTGCTTACCGACAAGAATTAACATATGTGATAAGGTTTTAAAATGTACCTTTTTGAGGGGTCGTTTAAGCCCTGATTTGATTACTTTTGTATCCGTTATTACTTATTATCGTTCCTTTTCACTTTTTAGGTATCTTGAAGGCAAAATGCTGGAATGACACTTATTCGGATGAAAAGGCGCGAATATACAAAGAAATGACCAAAGTCAAGAATCGAGCCACCTGATCATTGAATCAAGGGACGGCGCAGTGTTATTCGCGACGCCGTCGCATCACTTTTGTGACGACTCAAGAGCCAAATTGCTTATTTATAAGTGACGGTGTCGCTTTGAAAGAGTAGGTCGCCGCAACTCGTGACGCCCAGATTTGATCCAGACGGCGCCGAGACCAGGGAGGGCGCCACAAGAATAAGGCAACGCCGCCGCAAGACTAACGCGCCAAGCATTTAAACTCTAATAACGGCGACTCGACGGCCACAAATTAAAAGGTGACGCCTCGCGAATGTAATCTTATATATAGAATCAATTTTTAGTTTTCGTGTAGTCTTTTGGAGTAAAACTTAAACCGAACCAAGGTCGTTTTGTACAAGATTTTAGGGTTTCAAACCCTATCTTACATCAAGATAAATGTTTTACTTCATTAATTTAATTATGTCTTCAATTACTTGTGTGTATGCTTGCATGTTCTCCATGTCCGGCTAATTTACTTGTGTGTTTGCTTAGAGTATATGAAACTTAATTATTGAATATCGATTGGTTGTCTCTTATCTTAATTGTTAATGATCTAGTAATGCGATAGGTCATCCGCTGTGTAGTTAATGCTTGATTAATCTTTGTGAACCTTAGTTTATAGCACCTAGAGTTGTTGTAGGCTAAATCATCCGAAGAGTACCTTAGAGTTAAAGTTTATAAATCCTAGAGACTTTGTAGGCACAACCTTGGTAGTTTCAAAGAGTAGGACAAACGATACCCTACGCACCTTAGACACACAACGCGATTAAGAGTAAGGACGTGACAATTCAACCATCAATAGAAGATAATTAAGGAGTAATAAAACCTAAGTAAACACATCTTTAAACCACCATACGAGCACACAATAATTAGACATAGACTACCCTCACCTTAGTTAATTAGATAATTAGATAGTAGAAGTAATCAGAGAAATACCAACCCCCAAATCCAAACCCCGAGATTCGCACTCTTCCAATTCCTAAAAATATAAAAAGATAAAAATAATCTTCCTCAATCCCAACCTTAGCGTAGTAACCTCTCACTAGCATTCCTATTCCCCAGAGAACCATATCAATTCCCGTGATCTTACCCTAATACTACACTACAACGATTAGGTTCACCGCTTAGGTGTTGAAAAACTGCTCGACGAAAAGAAAGTTCCTTTGACCCCGAACGCTACCTGTAAGCGTATCAACAAGTTAACTAAAAGAAGGCAACCTAAATTATAACAAACAAGGCAATGAAACATAACCATCATAAATTACAATAAAAACATGCCCATCATAAATTATTGTTATCACCGTTCTTGGACACATAAGGAAGAGCACTAGAACCCTCATCAAATTCATCATGAGCTGCATCCTCAAAATCATCAAAAAGCATCCTTGGTGTAAATAGACTAGCTTCTATAAATGGCTTTTCATGCGGTGATCTTAAGTAAGCTGGTGCTTGAGATTCTTCCTTTTCCCATGCACTAACCTCTTCCAATGACATACAATCAAAAACTTTCTTTCTCTTATCATGATTTTTTAATTGTGTTGTCACCTCCTCATCAAACTCATCTTTACACAAGTTTTTGTGATAGTAATCAACTAGGAATGCTTGAGGAGTATGGGAACATATACCACAAGTTTCTCATGGAGCTGAGCCAATTCATACATCTTCTTAACATCTCTATCACTTTCCACTATAGTCAAACCTTCTTCTAAGCTACAGTTTGGTATACAATAAAACCAAGCCCAAATATCCTCTTTTATTTTTCTAACAACATGTCACACGCTTGGGAATACGACAACGCTTTTAGACATAGATAGTTTAATTTCAATAATTTTTTCACCGCGTACCTTGGGAAAGACGAGAATATGCTTTTATTGAAAACTTCAAATACGATATCATTAGAATTATTAGACATCGTGGTGTTAAATTGAAAATCCAATAAACAAAAAATAATTCAGCAAAAATAAATGCGTAAAAGTTACCGAAATATTAGTAAAGTGTACACAAATTCTTCAAATATTAGTGAACAAACACAAATGATGTGTGTAAAACCTGAAAATACCAAAAAAAGGATTAATATAGTGATATGAATGGATATTACCCGATGGATAATAGATCTAATTCAAAGTCGAGTGGTCGAGTAACTGATGGTCGAGTATCCTAACATGTATTAATTACAACAACTAATTTTTACAACTAACACTTATTATATGATTACATTAATATTGATGTGAAGTTGTGAACACTTAATTTAACCTTTTCCCAACTAACACGTAATATAATTAATGTGATGGGGTAGATGATAATTATATAAATAGAGGTGAGAAACATATGATGACATTACCAAACCTTAAAAACGATGCAATGAATTCACCACCAAATTACGAGTGGGAAGAATTACTTGATATAGATGACTCGATCTTCGATTATCCGCCACAACACAAAACACAATATCCTCTAGAATCTCTCAAGTTGATAATTATGTTGAAAACCTCAGTAGAAAATACCCGGTCTTGCGTATTCGGATGGTGTGGACGATGGTGTAATGATGACACGTGAGTTTATTAGGAAAGTTGTTTATGATTTGGTCGAGATTCGAAAACGCGAAAAAACGATTTTTTTTTTTTTTTACAAAAGTATATTAAAGTGCCTGCCTATAAAAGATAATTAAATGCTCGTCGCGATGGTGTAATTATTTTCATAACGATTAACGGTTTAAAAGATAATTAAATGATAAAAATAGGTGAAATAATTAAATGATTTTAATCTTAACAATTGATTTCTTTTAGTAGAGGATGATGATGAGTCCCCAGATGTGAGAAAACTTTTGGATGTAAAATAACTCTCCTCCTCATTTAAAATATAATGCCACATATAAAAAACATTAAAAAAAGAAATAAACTTATATTAAGTACTCCTTCCATTCCAAGATAACTGTTCTGTTTTGATTATAACTTTATCTTTAGATAATTTTGTTTATGCTGTATAATACATGATAAAAATTATATGAATGAAAATACATTTACAACCCAATTTATTCATATAAATTACATTAAGTATTATATAACACAAAGAGAAAAAAATAGCTAAGTCAAAGTTGAAAAAAAAGACTTCAAAAAGTCAAAACATGACACTTATTTTAAGACGGGAGTATAACATAAAAGAAATCTAAAAAATATGGTGGAATATAGTTTGACATAAAAGATCAAAGAAGAAAAGAGAAAAAAATCAAATATAATGCCAATAGAGAGTAATTACACATCGTCTGTCCTTGCCGCCAAATCGCTATTAGAAAGAGAGAATTACACCGTTGGTCTCACATGTATCTAAAAATCTTTCTATTTTTATTAAATCTTTGTAGTTGAATTGGTACGTACACCTTTACATCCAATAGTATAACGAAATAATGTTTGTCATTAAATTCGTCTTATTGTTATGTGCGAGCATATGTTGAAAACGTTGTGGGTGATTTTAGTGTCATAATTTAATATAAGTGATTGTGATTTACTAGAAACCATGAGATTTTATATCATGCTCGAATACGAGTTAGAAAAGTGTGAGTGCATACTCATTTCAGTTAATATGCTTCCACCACCACAAAAATATACGGTAGAGGCAAAGACCCTGCAGGTCCTAAAGGTTGCACCCATGGTTGGGGTCCCGCTTAAAACTTGGAAAAAACGATTTGAAACATGGAACATTTCAACAAACTCCTTAGAATCTTTGAATAATATACACAACACAATTTGAAAATGGATGAATCAATATATGTTTCAAGTGTGATAGACAAGTTGTCTCCTTTCTGGAATGATTTCAAACATAGTTTGAAACATGGCAAAGACGACTTGACATTGGTGCAACTTAATAGTCACTTGCGCTTTAGGTAATCTCTCAGGGCGCAGGAAAGTGACAAGGCAGAGGAAAGAAGTTGTCGGACTCTTGATGAATATGATTTAGGAGGGTGAAAAAAATAATAACAACAATTAAAAAAAGGAAAGAAACACAATTTCAATGATAACAACGGTGATTTCAACAAGAAGTCTAAAATGACATGTTGTAAGTGTGGCAAATCTTGTCAGTTTAAGAAGGATTGGGGTGTTAAAAACACGATGGATGGCGCAAGCACTTGTGATTCGAGAAAGAGGTCTAAGGACCATTCACAAGACCAAGGTCAGAATTTAGTACATGATTGAATCAATCTTACTAAATAATTTGTTCACTAATTTCTCTTAAGCATTATGTGTGCAAATTGATGCTATTGCGTGATGAATTGATTCCGGTGACATAACTCATGTTTGTAAATAGCGTTGTTGGTTTAAGACATATAAACAAGGTTGCAAAAAACGTGAATCGGTAGTCCGGAGGTCGACCACCTTGTAGAGATTAATCGGTGATTAATCGAATTGGCATTTCGTTCAAGTTTTGGGTATTTCTGGAGACTAAACTAAATATCTTAACTGATTCCAAGCCTACTATGTTCCCAAACTTCTATAAAAGGCTCCAATTATGATTATGTGGTCCATTATGCGTTATAAGTGAAATAAATGATCCCCAAATTAAGTAGAATGCCTAGATTAATTTTTTTTTAAAGTTGACCGATTTGGCTGATTAGTCTGATTTTTGACCGATTAGTGGCCAATTTTTGACCGATTAGTGGCCGATTTTTTTACCAGACCGATTTTTCCCCTATTTAAAAAAATTAACAAGGTAAAAGGCCGATTACCTAGTAATCACGAGTAATCAGCCGAGTTGGCCAATTTTTGCAACACTTTAAACATGTGAAATATGAATATGTCGTTTACATGGGTGATGTCATTTCACTCCTGTTTATGTAAAAGGAAGTGTAGTGTTGGAGTTAAGTTCAGAAAGTATTACTTTGTTTGACGTGCTGCATGTACCGAAACTTCGTAAGAATTTATTTTTTTGATTCTGTTTCAAATAAGAGTGAATACAAACAAGTGTATGAATCCGATAAGTATATCTTATCAAAGTCCGGTGTATTTGTATGTTAGTGTTAAATTTGAATAAAGTTCGTGATGATTCTAGTTCTGATGATATAACTTGTTTTAATGTTGTTAATTCGTTACACGACATTATACAAGAGTGCCTGAAATATCTAAAGTTGATTTAATTCATGCGTTGGATGTAAATACACAAAATGTAATATTTGTGGGGTCGTAGGGCCAACGCCCCTAGTTGGGTCCCACTCTATTAAAGGACTTAACTATTTTTTCCGTCAAAACACGACCAACATGAGTGTTGCATGAGTGTTGGTGAACGTACAATTGCGACTGTTGGTCTATTAACCGCTATAAAACTTACAAGATGTCTTTTTTAACAGACATATTTGGACGTACGAAAATCATCACTTGCTTTTCGTTTTTCTTTGTTCTATTGTGCCTAGAAATTAAATGATTATCTTAAATTATTACAACAATGATTTCATGAAACCGAGACATCTAAAGAGTTGAAAGTTCAGAAATGAATTTACAAGATTATAGTAAAATATTCAAAATTATCATCACAAACCTTACACAATTCTAACAAACAGAAACAACTATTAGAGCAAGAACAACAATAACGCCTTAACGGCGCTTTTGCATCATATTAACGGTGTTATGCCGTTATCACCTTTGGAGGCACGGCGTTATTGCAGCGTTAGTCCCACCCGCTATCTCCATAACGCCTGCGTTTTTTTTTTTTTTTTATGCCCCTAAATGAGGGTTGTTTTGTAAATTGTTGGGAATGTTATCGATGTTATCGGACGTTATTGTTGTAGGTTTTTTTGAGGACGTTAAGGTGAAATGTTAAAGTTCGACGCACAATGACGCGATGGGCATGTTATTTTATAACTTGGGTTATTGTTGGAACGCTCTTACTCTAAAACAAACAAAACAGAACAAATAATACCAACTTGATTTAGATCGATCCAGTATTTGTTTTTTCATTTGGTATTTGACTATGGTCTAGTATCATCCTAAATTCCTAATGAACACCCCTGTACCTGACCAGATTCGTATGACTCGCTACCAATCAATAAACGGTAAAATGCGATATTCCTAATTAGATCTTAACTCATTAAAAAATGCTATCCAGCACATCCATATGCTTAGTTTCCCGTAATTATGACAAAAAAAATCAAGATTAGATGCAAAATACGATCTCTAAACCCTTTAAAATACTACTAATCTCATTGGCATTTAGTTCACTGAAACATGACAACCAATCCATTATTACTTGCTCCAACTAAAAATAGAAAGTGCGAGAAGATGATTATTCATTAAACTTATTAAACTATGGTTTTATGCTACGTAATTTGATTTTAAATTTCCTTTTTAAGCAAGGACTGAATGATATGATCATTCTTTTGGAAATAGAAGAGAGCATTACTCGTTTTAACTATCCTGTAATATGTTATCTGTATCACTTAAATTTTATCAAGAGAAATGTCACGACCCGCCTATATTTTACAAGTATGTTCGGATTCCTGATTATTCTACACTTCTCATGAAAGGCCTTTGATAAGTTTGGAAGACTTTAGAAGCTCATGGAAGATGGTGGATAATCTTGGAAGCTTTTGGAAGACATTAGATAAGTGGAAGTTCTAGAAACTTACTGAAGCTTATGGAAATATCATAAGCTAGAAGCTTCCCAAAGAATAGTGTAGAAACTTGTATAGACTAGTATAAATAGGTGATGCCTCATTTGTAAAGTTCATCCATAGAAGTTCATTTGTAAAGCTCTCTTGTAAAAGTTCTAAGCAATACAAAGCATTCCTTTCATTCCACTTGTTCCTTTCTTTGAAGTTTACTGCTGCATACATCGCTGAGTATTCGAGCAAGGCCGAGCTTAGTCGAGACTAAGTGCCGCACGGAGACCTTGTAGAGACAAGTCCGTGACAAGTGGTATCGAGCGAGCGTTGATTCAAGGCGATGGCAAACGAGACCGATAAGATTGGTGCTAGTGGAAGTGCGATCATTGACGAGAGGCAAGGTCGCGATGACAAGCGCCAAGACCCAAGAAGAGAGGTGCGCCTAAGGACATTATGTCGAGCTTTGATAAGAGATTGGCGGGTGTTGAGACATCCGTGTCGGAGTCAAGACCCAAGTCGAGGGCTCGATGGTCTAGACACCGAGTTTATGACCATGAAGGATGACTTTGTGGAGGTCATCAATACGCTTAGCGGTGAATTTAAGCGTGAAATCAATGGCCTAAAAGAGTTGTTCATAGGCAAAATCTCCAACATCGAGAAGACCATCAAGACTTGCAAGCCGATGTAGTGCTATGCAAGCGATCCATGGCTAACTGAGGTGGAAACGCTGGTAATAATGTTCAAGATTGATGTTCCAAAACCATCACCGCTCGTGGGAAAGCGGGAAGCTAGGCGGTTGATGATTTCTTATGGGAGATGGAGCAATACTGAGGGCGCCAACATTACGGATGATGATATCAAGATCAAGATGGCGACCCGACACTTGAAGGATACCGCGCAATATGGTGGAGACGCCGATATGGAGATATCGAGCGAGGTACGTGTACTATCGATACTGGGCTGATTTTGTTATGGAACTTAAGAAACAATTTTATCCCGAGAATGCTAAGAACGAAGCAAAGAGTCGGCTTCAGAACTTAAGCATTCCGAACGATCCGGATTATGTTAAGGAATTTACTACACTAACCTTGGAGATTCCGGATCTTTCCGAACAAGACTCTCTTTATTTCCTCGATGGTTTACAAGGATGGGCTAAGACGGAGTTAGAGAGACGTGGAGTTCAAGACCGCCACGGCTATCGCCCATGCCGAGGGCTTGATCGACTTTAGTACGAGAAGCGGAAACGCCTAAGCCAAGGATCGAAAGTGAGCCACGATAAAGGTGGGGAGAAAGTCGCCAAGCAAAGCCCGATAATACACGTAAACCACCCACCGGAAAGAACAAGGAAATAAAGACGGCCTTCAAGAGTGGTGGATGCTTCATATGCGACGGACCTCATAGAGCTCGAGATTGCCCCAAGAAAGCAAGCCTTAATGGAATGATGGTTCATGAAGACGAAGGCCCAGTGATGGTGGATGCATGAGCTCGATGAGGATCTTGAATGCAATCAAGGCCAAGACGGAGGTACCAAAAGTTGTAGGGAAAGGATTGCACCGTGGAAGCAACCATCAATGGGACCAAGGTACGCGCTTAGTAGATTCCGGTGCCACTCATAATTTCGTGTCGGTTGATGAAGCCAAACGGCTAAGGATTAGCACTACGAAAGGGAGTGGAACGCTCAAGCCAGAACTCAAGGCCAAGCCTATGGAAGGAGTGGCCAAGGATGTTCGAGCCAAGATTGGAGAACGGGAAGGACGGTTGACTTGTCGGTGGTCCCGATGGATGATTTCGATGCGGTTCTTGGGTTAGAGTTCCTCGATAAGGTACGAGCTTCCTATGCCATTTGCTAATTCTTTATGTATCCTAGACGGTGGAAAGACTTGCATGGTTAGCACGGAGCGGGATTCTAAGTGTGGAGCGAAGACCCTTTCGCCATGCAATTCAAGAAAGGGTACAACAAGAGCGAGCCTTGCTATTTGGCGGTGACAAGGCTAGAAACGGATGGCTAGTCGGGCAAAGTAGAGGTACCGAAAGAGATCGAGCGGTACTGAGGAGTTCAAGGACGTGATGCCCAAGGAGTTGCCCAAGCTACCACCTGGAGGAGGCGGATCATACCATCGAGTTGGAACCGGTTCCAAGCCACCCGCTAAAGCCCCTCACCGAATGCCACCACCGAGTTGGAGGAGTTGCGAAACAACTCAAGGATCCGTTGGATGCGGGCTATGTTCGACCGAAAGCCCCGTATGGTGCGCCGTGCTATTTCAAAGAAGAAGGACGGATCCTTACGGATGTGCATAGACTACCGGCACTTAACAAGGTAACGATTAAGAACAAGTACCCTATTCCTCTTATTGCGGATTTGTTTGATCAACTTGAAAGGCGAGATACTTCCAAGTTAGACTTGAGATCGGGTACTACCAAGCACGGATAGCGGAGGAGACGAGGCTAAGACGACGCGTGTCACGAGGTATGGATCTTACGAGTTCTTAGTAATGCCATTTGGCTTAACTAATGCTCCCGCTACTTTTGCACCCTTATGAATAAGCTATTTCACCCGCTCCTTGATAAGTTCGTGGTGGTATACTTGGACGATATCGTTGTTTATAGTCATACTTGGAAGAGCATGTCTTACATTTAAAATGTGTATTCCAAGTGTTACGAGACAACGAGCTTATGTTAAGTAGAGAAGTGCTCTTCGCCCAAGACGAAGTCGAGTTCTTGGGACACAAGATCAAAGACGGGGCCTAATGATGGACGGTGCAAAGGTAAAAGCTATCCAAGAGTGGGAACCGCCAACCAAGGTAACGGAGTTACGATCTTTCCTTGGGTTGGTAAACTATTATCGGTTTATCAAGGGTACTGCAATAGCATCTCCCTCGACGGACCTATTGAAGAAGAACAAAGCTTGGAGTTGGGACGAAAAGTGCCAAGCGGCGTTCGAGAGTTTGAAGAAGGCGATTATGGAAGAACCGGTGTTGAGACTACCGGACGTGACCATGCCTTTCGAGTTGCACACGGATGCGTCGGACTTTGCTATTGGAGGAGTTCTAATGCAAGAAGGACACCCGATCGCATTCGAGAGCCGGAAGCTAAATGAGACGGAAAGGAAGTACACCGCAAGAGAAAGAAATGACGGCGATCGTCCATTGCTTACGGACTTGAGGCATTATTTGTCGGGTTCGAGATTCGTGATCAAGACGGACAATGTTGCTACAAGTTACTTTCAAACCCAAAAGAAATTAAGTCCTAAGCAAGCTCGGTGGCAAGACTTCCCAGCCGAGTTCGACTATCACTGAGTACAAGCGGGAAGGCTAATGTGGTAGCCGACGATCGAGTCGCAGGCGGAGTTTATGCAATCACCCAAGCCCAATTCTTCCTCCAAGACCGAATCAAGGAAGGATTGGAACATGATCCTTTGCCAAGAAGCTCGTGGCCCTAGCAAGAGAAGGAAAGACTCGGAGATTTTGGCTTAAAGGAGACATGTTGTTCACCAAAGGAGATCGGCTTTACGTGCCTAAGTGGGGTGATCTTAGACGGTTAATCTTGAAAGAGTGTCATGATTCGGCTGGCCGGTCATCCGGGATCAAGAGGACGCTGGCATTGGTCAAGGCACTTATTATTGGCCAAGGATGGAGGACGATGTCGAGACATTCGCGAACGCGCCTTATTTGCCAACAAGACAAGATAGAGCAAAAGAAACCGGAGGATCTGCTGGAGCCTCTACCGACGCCCGCGGACCATGGGAAAGCGTTTCCATGGACTTTATCACATGCTTGCCAAGTCGGAAGGAAACGGGAGTATTATTGTGGTGGTCGATCGATTCTCAAGTATGGAACTTTCATTGCCGCACCACCCGATGTTACCGCGAAGAGACGGCTAAGCTTTTCTTTAAAAATGTGGTGAAGTATCGGGAGTGCCACATGTGATCGTTAGTGATCGAGATCCAAGATTTACGGGCGCTTTTGGACGGAGTTGTTCAAGATCATGGGAACGGATTTGAACTTTCTACGAGTTTCCATCCCCAAACGGACGGGCAAACGGAGAGGTGAACGCACTATCGAGTTTCATCTTCGCACTATGTGAGTGCCAACCAACATGATTGGGCTAAACTCCTCGACGTTGCTCAATTCTCGCACAACATGCAAAGGAGTGAAGCCACGGGAAGAGTCCTTTGAGTTGGTCACGGGCGCCAACCATTGACCCGAATGCCTTAGCCGCATCATACGAGGGGAGTAGCCCGCCGCTTACAAGACGATGAAGGAATGGCACGAGCAAGCGGACTTGGCCCGGTTTCGTTGGATAAAGCGGCTAAGAAAATGAAAAGTGGGCGGATGGAAAGAGGAGACACGCCGAGTTCGAGGTCGGAGATCAAGTGATGGTGAAGCTCTTGCCTCAACAATTCAAATCACTAAGGAAGGTGCATAAAGGTTTGATACGGAGGTACGAAGGCCCTTTCCTGATTGGACGTGTTGGAAAGGTTTCATCGACTTCAACTACCGCCCAAGTTGAAGATTCATCCGTCTTCCACGTTAGCCTTCTCAAGCCTTATCATAAGGACGAGGAAGACTCGAACGAGGGTGTCCAAGCGGGCACCAACAATGGTTGTTACTCGCACGATCGAGAGGTTGATGAGATCTTGTCGGATCGCACGATACGGAGACGCAGGAGTGCCAAGCTATAAGGAGTACTTGATCAAGTGGCGAATTTGCCCGAGAGTGAAGCAAGTCAGTCAAGACTTGTTGTGGCAATTTGCGACAAGATCAAGAAGTATCACGAGGATGGCACGACGAGGACGTCGCGAGCTTAGCGGGGAGGATGTCACGACCCGCCTATTTTTACAAGTATGTTCGGATTCCGGATTATTCTACACTTCTCATGAAAGGCCTTGGATAAGCTTGGAAGACTTTGGAAGCTCATGGAAGATGGTGGATAATCTTGGAAGCTTTTGGAAGACATTAGATAAGTGGAAATTCTAGAAACTTACTAGAAGCTTATGGAAATATCATAAGCTAGAAGCTTCCTAAGGAATAGTGTAGAAACTTGTATAGACTAGTATAAATAGTGATGCCTCATTTGTAAAGTTCATCCATAGAAGTTCATTTGTAAAGCTCTCTTGTAAAAGTTCTAAACAATACAAAGCATTCCTTTCATTCCACTTGTTCCTTTCTTTGAAGTTTACTGCTGCATACATCGTTGAGTATTCGAAGCAAGGCCGAGCTTAGTCGAGACTAAGTGCCGCACGGAGACCTTGTAGAGACAAGTCCGTGACAACTTTTTAAAAAAAAAAAATTTACGTTTTTTTTTTTAAATTTAAAAATTTTACGTTTTTTATAAAAAAATCTTACGCTTTTAAAAAATTAAAAAAAAATTACGTTTAATTCAAAAAAAATTTTGGTTTTTTTTTTTTTTTAATTTTATTTTTTTAAAAAAATTACGTTTTTAAAAAAAATTACATTTTTTAAAATTTTTTAAAAATTATTATTTTTATATTTTTATGTTTTTTTATAAAATTTACATTTTTTATAAAAAATTTTAAAGTTTTTTTTTTTTTTTTTTTTTTTTTTTTTTTTTTAGCGGTCGTTATCATCTAGTTAACGGTCGTTAGTCCTAGAGGACTAACTCGCAAATTTTTCGCCAAGGTGACATGGTAACCTACTACCAACAGGTCATATTAGCTAGATCGAAAAAATTGAAAGATAAGTACTAATATTAACCCTTAACAAAATATATTACCTAGATGTGAATTCGAAAAGACGTTACAGTATAACTAAGCCTTTCATTACTTGACCCTTTATTATATTAGCTTTGACCCTTTATTATATGCACATTTATTGCAGAAAATCAAGGAACAATGCGAATACAATCTTGAAGCCTTTCATTACTTGAGTAGTTGAGTACTTGTCCTGTTAGCATGCATGTGCTTCACTTGTAAGTTGTAACTATGAGAACCCGTCCTCTCTCTAATTGATTACTTGCTTCATTATTAACGAGAATATGCAGCTACTATATTTAGAAAATTCAGCAAGACTGTCACTAATTATATTAGTGAAGTAATTAACCAATTGTTGGTTCTTTAAGTTAATTATTATCAACGAGGTGTATCAGTTCACGCTTTGCTGCAAAGATAAGTTACTAACAATTATCGGCAAGCAGTTACTATGTACTCATCCAAAAACAAAATCGATGCAAATATTTTCTCTTGCATTAAGAGATAACGAAAAAATAATTTGCACCGTTATTCCTCTTAAACTGACTTTACTAACGAAGGAATGTATGGTGAAATAAGGTTAGATCACAAAAAAGTGTCATTAAATTCGTCTTATTGCAATGTGCGATCATATGTTGAGAACATTGTCGGTGATTTTAGTGTCATAAGCTAATTTAAGTGATTGTGATCTACTAGAAACCGATGAAATTTCATATTATGATCGGATACAAATTAAGAATGTGTGGAGTGGATACTCATTTGAACTAATATGTTTCCGACTATGACAAAAATACGATGGTTAAGGGGCAGCGCCCCTTGCATGGTCCTAGAGGCGGCGCCAATGGTTGGGTCACATTTTAAAACATGGTAACAATGTTTTGAAACATGGAACATTTCAACAAACTCCTTAAAATCGTTGGACAATATACGTAACACAATACGAAAGTTGAAACAATATATGTTTCAAGTGTGATAGACAAGTTGTCTCATTCCTGGAAGAATTTCAAACACAGTTTAAAACATGACAAAGACGACTTCACATTGGTGCAACTTGGTAGTCACTTGCGCTTTAGGTAATCTCTGCGGGCGCGGGAAAGTGATAAGGGCAAAGGAAAGAAGTTGTCGAACTCTCGATGAATAGGCTTTAGAAGGGTGGAAAGAATAATAACAACAATAAAAAAAAGGAAAGAAACATAGTTTCAATGATAACAACGGTGGTTCCAACAAGAAGCCTAAAATGACATTTTGTAAGTGTTGCAAATCTTGTCACTTAAAGAAGGATTGGTGTGTTAAAAAAAAGAGGGGTGATGCAAGCACTTGTAATTCGGCAAAGGGTTCTAAGGACCATTCCCAAAGTTAGAATTTAGTACTTGGTCGGAACAATTTTATTAGATAATTTGTTTCATTAATTTATCTGAAGCATTCTATGTGCAATTTGATGCTATTGCGTCGTTGATTGATTCTGGTGACACCACTCATGTTTATAAATATCGTTGCTGGTTTAAGACGTATAAACCGGTGAAAGAAGAATATGTCCTTTACATGGGTGATGTCATTTGACTCACTTCGATCCTATTTATGTAAAAGGAAGTGTGGTGTTGGAATTAAGTTCTAGAAAAGCTATTACTTTGTTTGGTGTGTTGTATGTACCGAAACTTTGTAAACAAATTATTTTCTTATCCGTTATCAAATAACAATGAATACAAATAAGTGTATGAATTCGATAAGTGTATTTGTCGGATTTGCTTATCATAACAATAGAATGTTAATGTTAAATTTAAATAAAGTTCGTGGTGATTCTAGTTCTGTTGATATGACTTGTTTTAATGCTGTTAATTCGTTATTATGACATGCTCGTTCAGGACACGACATTATAAAAGAGTGCCTTAAATATATAAAGATGATTTAATTCCTGCTTTGGATGTAAATACATAAATGTAATATTTGCAGTCCTAGGGGCAAATGCCCCTAGTTCGAGTCCCGCTCTGTTAAAGGACTTAACTATTTTTTCACCCAAAACACAACCAACATGATTATTGGTGAACGTACAATTGCGGCTGGCCGTGTATTAATCACTAAATAACTGTCAAGATGTCTTATTTTGAACATACGTATTTGGTCTCATTTGAACATGCAAAAACCATCAATTGCTCTTTGTTTTTCTTAGTTCTATTGTGCCTAGAAATTAAATGATTCTCTCAAATCATCAGAGTACGGATTTCATGTAACCGAGATATCTAAAGGGTTCAAAGTTCAGAAAAATATTTTGTACAAGATTATATATAATATCCAAAAGGCAAATGTAAAACGATGTATCACTGCCATCATTTACTTTTATTGGTAGCGAACAAAATATTTTGTTTGTGAATATTTTATTTAAATTCATCATTTTAGGTATTATGTGACATTTTGCCTTTCGAAAGAAAAAATCTATTAGCTGGAAGGCAAAATGTCCACAAATTTCGCAAAATACCAAAAATGATGAATTTGAAATAAAAGACCGTAAAAGAAAAACATTTGTTCGCTACCCACAAAATAAATGGTGATAAGTATGATACATTTTAAAACATTTGACTTATCCAAAATTATCATCACAAATAACTATAAGAGCGGAGGTGTCATAACATGAGTTAAGGTTTAACACA